>CAXKVX010001691.1:0-223362 GCA_964058865.1 Eleocharis quinqueflora | reverse complement strand
ACCACGCTTAAATGAAGTACTCGAAGAAGAAACACTTCTCATAGTAGGCTCTGATGCGTTGTGGTGTTTTTTGAGTGTTTACCACCCATAAATGAAGTACTCAGAACAGAAACGCTTCTCGTAGTATGATAAAATGCTTTGTGGTGTTTTCTCGAATGGTTACGACCCAAAATGAAGCACTCGGATCAGTACCACTTCTCGTAACAGGAGGAGATTCTTTGTGATGTTTTCTTGAATGCTTATATACCATAAATGAAGTACTCGGATCAGAAACACTTCTCATAACAAAATTATATGCTTTGTGGTGTTTTCTTTAATGTTTACCACCCATAAATGAAGTACTCAGACATGACACTTAGATTGGTGTTCTACGCTTCTTTCTGGTAGTTTCCTGAAAAATATGGAATTTTCTTGAAAGTTTACCACCTATAAATGAAGTACCCGGATCAGAAACACTTCTCGTAGCAAGATTAGATGATTTGTGGTGTTTTCTTGAATGGTTACCATCCATAAATGATGTAATCAGACATGAAGCACTTGAAGTGGTATTCTATGCTTCCTTGTAGTGGTTTCAAGAAATTTCAGCACGCTTAAATGAAGTACTCGAAGAAGAAACACTTCTCATAGTATGCTATGAAATTTTGTGGTGTTTTCTTGAAAGTTTACCACCCGTAAATGAAGTACTCGGATCAGAAACACTTCTCGTAGCATGATTAGATGCTTTGTGGTGTTTTCTTGAATGGTTACATCCATAAATGATGTAATCAGACATGAAGCACTTGGAGTGGTATTCTATGTTTTTTGTGGTGGTTTCAAGAAAGGTTACCACGCTTAAATGAAGTAATCAGATCAGAAACACTTCCCATTGTAGGATAAGATATTTTGTGGCGTTTTCTCGAATGGTTACCACCCAAAAATAAAGTACTCGGATCATAAACACTTCTCGTAGCAGGATAAGACGCTTTGTGGTATTTTCTTGAATTATTACCACCCATAAATTAAGTATTCAGACATGAAGCACTTAGATTGGTATTCTACGCTTCTTTGTGGTAGTTTCATTAAAGATTTGGAATTTTCTTGAAAGTTTACCACCCATAAATGAAGTATCCGGATAAAAAATACTTCTCGTAGCATGATTAGATGATTTGTGGTGTTTTCTTGAATGGTTACCATCCATAAATGATGTAATCAGACATGAAGCACTTGTAGTAGTATTCTATGCTTCTTTGTGGTGATTTCAAGAAATTTTACCACGCTTAAATGAAGTACTCGAAGAAGAAACACTTCTCATAGTAGGCTATGATGTTTTTTGGTGTTTTTTGAATGTTTACCTATCGATAAATGAAGTACTTAGATCAGAAACACTTCTCGTTGTAGGATAAAATACTTTGTGGTGTTTTCTCGAATGGTTACGACCCAAAAATGAAGTACTCGGATCAGTACCACTTCTCGTAACAAGATGAGATTCTTTGTTGTGTTTTTTGAATGTTTACCACCCATAAATGAAGTACTCAGATCAGAAACACTTCTCGTAGAAAAATTATATGCTTTGTGGTGTTTTCATGAATGTTTACCACCCCAAATGAAGTCCTCAGACATGACACTTAGATTGGTATTCTACGCTTCTTCGTGGTGGTTTCCTGAAAGATTTGTAGTTTTCTTTAAAGCTAACCACCCATAGATGAAGTACTTGGATTAGAAACACTTCTCATAGCATGATAAAATGCTTTGTGATGTTTTCTTGAATGTTTACCACCCATAAATGAAGAACTCAGATCAGAAACACTTCTCGTAGTAGGACAAAATACTTTGTGGTATTTTCTCGAAAGGTTACGACCCAAAAATGAAGTACTCGGATCATTACCACTTCTCGTAGCAGGATTATATGTTTTGTGTTGTTTTCTTGAATGTTTACCACCCACAAATGAAGTACTCAGACATGATACTTAGATTGGTATTCTATGCTTTTTCGTGGTAGTTTCCTGAAAGATTTGGAATTTTATTGAAAGTTTACCACCTATAAATGAAAGTACCCGAATCAGAAACACTTCTCGTAGCATGATTAGATGAGTTGTGGTGTTTTATTGAATTGTTACCATCAATAAATGATGTAATCAGACATGATGCAATTGGAGTCGTATTCTATGCTTCTTTGTGGTGGTTTCAAGAAATTTTACCACGCTTAAATGAAGTACTCGAAGAAGAAACACTTCATAGTAGGCTATGATGTTTTGTGGTGTTTTCTTGAATGTTTACCACCCATAAATGAAGTACTCAGATCAGAAACACTTCTCGTTATAGGATAACATGCTTTGTGGTGTTTTCTAGAATGGTTACAACCCAAAAATGAAGAACTCGGATCAGTACCACTTCTCATAACAGGATGAGATTCTTTGTGTTGTTTTTTGAATGTTTACAACCCATAAATGAAGTACTGCGATCAGAAACACTTCTCGTAGCAGGATAAGACGCTTTGTGATGATTTCTTGAATGATTACCACCCATAAATGAAGTTGCTTTATGGTGTTTTCTTGAATGTTTACACCCATAAATGATGTAATCAGACATGAAACACTTGGAGTGGTATTCTATACTTCTTTGTGGTGGTTTCAAGAAAGGTTACCATGCTTAAATGAAGTACTCGAAGAAGAAACACATCTCACAGAAGGCTATGGTGCTTTGTGGTGTTTTCTTGAATGTTTACTACCCAAAAAACGAAGAACTCAGACCAGAAACACTTCTCGTAGCATGATTATATGCTTTGTGGTGTTTTCTTGAATGTTTACCACCCATAAATGAAATAATCAGACATGAAGAAGAAATACTTCTCATAGTAGGCTATGATGTTTTGTGGTGTTTTCTTGAATGTTTACCGCCCATAAATGTACTCAGATCAGAAACACTTCTCGTAGCAGGATAAGATGCTTTGTGGTGTCGTCTTGAATGTTTACCTCCCATAAATGATGTATTCAAATCAGAAACACTTCACGTAGTAGGATAAAATGCTTTGTGTTGTTTTCTCGAATGGTTACGACCCAAAAATGAAGTACTCGGATCAGTACCACTTCTCGTTGCAGGATGAGATTCTTTGTGGTGTTTTTAGAATGTTTACGACCCAACAATGAAGTACTCGGATCAGTACCACTTCTCGTAGCAGGATTATATACTTTGTGGTGTTTTCTTGAATGTTTACCACCCATAAATGAAGTACTTGGATCAGAAACACTTTTCGTAGCATGATAAAATGCTTTGTGATGTTTTCTTGAATGTTTACCACCCAAAAATGACGTAATCAGACATGAAACACTTGGAGTGGTATTCTATACTTCTTTGTGGTGGTTTCAAAAAGGTTACCATGCTTAAATGAAGTACTCGAAGAAGAAACACATCTGATAGCAGGTTATGATGCTTTGTGGTGTTTTTTTTGAAAGTTTACCTCCCAAAAATGAAGAACTCAGATCAGAAACACTTCTCGTAGTAGGATAAAATACTTTGTGCTATTTTCTCGAAAGGTTACGACCCAAAAATGAAGTACTCGGATCAGTACCACTTCTCGTAGCAGGAAGAGATTCTTTGTGGTGTTTTTTGAAAGTATTCCATCCATAAATGAAGTACTCAGATCAGAAACACTTCTCGTAGCAGGATTATATGCTTTGTGGTGTTTTCTTGAATGTTTACCACCCATAAATGAAGTACTCAGACATGACACTTAGATTGCTATTCTACGCTTATTCGTGGTGGTTTCCTGAAAGTTTTGGAGTTTTCTTTAAACCATACTTCCCATAAATGAAGTACTCGAATCAGAAACACTTCTCGTAGCAAGATAAGATGCTTTGTGATGTTTTCTTGAATGTTTACCACCCATAAATGATGTAATCAGACATGAAACACTTGGAGTGGTATTCTATACTTCTTTGTGGTGGTTTCAAGAAAGGTTACCATGCTTAAATGAAATACTCGAAGAAGAAACAAATCTCACAGAAGGCTATGGTGCTTTGTGGTGTTTTCTTGAATGTTTACTACCCAAAAAATGAAGAACTCAGACCAGAAACACTTCTCGTAGTAGGATTATATGCTTTGTGGTGTTTTCTTGAATGTTTACAACTCATAAATGAAGTACTCAGACATGACACTTAGATTGCTATTCTACGCTTATTCGTGGTGGTTTCCTGAAAGTTTTGGAGTTTTCTTTAAAGCATACTGCCCATAAATGAAGTACTCGAATCAGAAACACTTCTCGTAGCATGATAAGATGCTTTGTGATGTTTTCTTGAATGTTTTCCACCCATAAATGATGTAATCAGACATGAAACACTTGGAGTGGTATTCTATACTTCTTTGTGGTGGTTTCAAGAAAGATTACCATGCTTAAATGAAGTACTCGAAGAAGAAACACATCTCACAGAAGGCTATGGTGCTTTGTGGTGTTTTCTTGAATGTTTACTACCCAAAAAATGAAGAACTCAGACCAGAAACACTTCTCGTAGCAGGATTATATGCTTTGTGGTGTTTTCTTGAATGTTTACCACCCATAAATGAAGTACTCATACATGACACTTAGATTGCTATTCTACGCTTATTCGTGGTGGTTTCCTGAAAGTTTTGGAGTTTTCTTTAAAGCATACTGCCCATAAATGAAGTACTCGAATCAGAAACACTTCTCGTAGCATGATAAGATGTTTTGTGATGTTTTCTTGAATGTTTACCACCCAAAAATGATGTAATCAGACATGAAACACTTGGGGTGGTATTCTATACTTCTTTGTGGTGGTTTCAAGAAAGGTTACCATGCTTAAATGAAGTACTCCAAGAAGAAACACATCTCACAGAAGGCTATGGTGCTTTGTGGTGTTTTTTTTAATGTTTACTACCCAAAAAATGAAGAACTCAGACCAGAAACACTTCTCGTAGTAGGATAAAATGCTTTGTGGTGTTTTCTCAATGGGTACGACCCAAAAATGAAGTACTCGGATCATTTCCACTTCTCGTAGCAGGATTATATGTTTTGTGCTGTTTTCTTGAATGTTTACCACCCATAAATGAAGTACTCAGACATGACACTTAGATTGGTATCTATGCTTTTTCGTGGTAGTTTCCTGAAAGATTTGGAATTTTATTGAAAGTTTACCACCTATAAATGAAAGTACCCGGATCAGAAACACTTCTCGTAGCATGATTAGATGAGTTGTGGTGTTTTATTGAATTGTTACCATCAATAAATGATGTAATCAGACATGAAGCACTTGGAGTAGTATTCTATGCTTCTTTGTGGTGGTTTCAAGAAATTTTACCACCCTTAAATGAAGTACTCGAAGAAGAAACACTTCATAGTAGGCTATGATGTTTTGTGGTGTTTTCTTGAATGTTTACCACCCATAAATGAAGTACTCAGATCAGAAACACTTCTCGTTATAGGATATAATGCTTTGTGCTGTTTTCTAGATTGGTTACGACCCAAAAATGAAGAACTCGGATCAGTACCACTTCTCGAAACATGATGAGATTCTTTGTGTTGTTTTTTTAATATTTACCACCCATAAATGAAGTACTGCGATCAGAAACACTTCTCGTAGCAGGATAAGACGCTTTGTGGTGATTTCTTGAATGATTACCACCCGTAAATTAATTATTCAGACATAAAGCACTAAGATTGGTATTCTATGCGTCTTCATGGTGGTTTCCTAAAAGGTTTGGATTTCTTTGGAAAGTTTACCACTCATAAATGAAGTACTTACCAGAAATACTTCTCGTAGCAGGATAAGATGCTTTGAGGTGTTTTTTTGAAGGTTACCACTCAGACATGAAGCACTTAGATTGGTCTTCTACGCTTCTTCGTGGTAGTTTTCTGAAAGATTTGTAGGTTTCTTGAATGTTTACCACCCATAAATGCAGTACTCGGATCAGAAACACTTCTCGTAGCATGATTAGATGATTTGTGATGTTTTCTTGAATGGTTACCATTCATAAATGATGTAATCAGACATGAAGCACTTGAAGTGGTATTCTATGCTTCTTTGTGGTGGTTTCAAGAAAGGTTACCACGCTTAAATGAAGTACTCGAAGAAGAAACACTTCATAGTAGGCTATGATGTTTTGTGGTATTTTTTTGAATGTTTACCACCCATAAATGAAGTACTCAGATCAGAAACACTTCTCGTTATAGGATATAATGCTTTGTGGTGTTTTCTAGAATGGTTACGACCCAAAAATGAAGAACTCGGATCAGTACCACTTCTCGTAACATGATGAGATTCTTTGTGTTGTTTTTTTAATGTTTACCACCCATAAATGAAGTACTGCGATCAGAAACACTTCTCGTAGCAGGATAAGACGCTTTGTCGTGATTTCTTGAATGATTACCACCCGTAAATTAATTTTTCAGACATAAAGCACTAAGATTGGTATTCTACGCGTCTTCATGGTGGTTTCCTAAAAGGTTTGGATTTCTTTGGAATGTTTACCACTCATAAATGAAGTACTTACCAGAAATACTTCTCGTAGCAGGATAAGATGCTTTGAGGTGTTTTTTTGAAGGTTACCACTCAGACATGAAGCACTTAGATTGGTCTTCTACGCTTCTTCGTGGTAGTTTTCTGAAAGATTTGTAGGTTTCTTGAATGTTTACCACCCATAAATGCAGTACTCGGATCAGAAACACTTCTCGTAGCATGATTAGATGATTTGTGATGTTTTCTTGAATGGTTACCATTCATAAATGATGTAATCAGACATGAAGCACTTGGAGTGGTATTCTATGCTTCTTTGTGGTGGTTTCAAGAAAGGTTACCACGCTAAAATGAAGTAATCAGATCAGAAACACTATTTCGTTGTAGGATAAGATGTTTTGTGGCGTTTTCTCCAATGGTTACCATCCAAAAATGAAGTAATCGGTTCATAAACACTTCTCGTAGCAGGATAAGATGCTTTGTGATGTTTTCTTGAATGATTACCACCCATAAATTAGGTATTCATATATGAAGCATTTAGATTGGTATTCTACGCTTCTTCATGGTAGTTTCCTGAAAGGTTTGGAGTTCTCTTGAAAGCTTACCACTCATAAATGAAGTACTATGATCAGAAACACTTCACGTAGCAGGATAAGATGCTTTGTGGTATTTTCTTGAATGTTACCACCCATAAATTAAGTACTCAGACATGAAGCACTTGGATTGGTGTTCTACGCTTCTTCGTGGTAATTTTCTGAAAGATTTGTAGGTTTGTTGAATGTTTACCACCCATAAATGAAGTACTCGGATCAGAAGCACTTCTTGTAGCATGATTAGATGCTTTGTGGTATTTTCCTGAATGGTTACCATCCATAAATGATGTAATCAGACATGAAGCACTTGGAGTGGTATTCTTTGCTTCTTTGTTGTGGTTCCAAGAAATTTTACCACGCTTAAATGAAGTACTCGAAGAAGAAACACTTCTCATAGTAGGCTCTGATGCGTTGTGGTGTTTTTTGAGTGTTTACCACCCATAAATGAAGTACTCAGAACAGAAACGCTTCTCGTAGTATGATAAAATGCTTTGTGGTGTTTTCTCGAATGGTTACGACCCAAAATGAAGCACTCGGATCAGTACCACTTCTCGTAACAGGAGGAGATTCTTTGTGATGTTTTCTTGAATGCTTATATACCATAAATGAAGTACTCGGATCAGAAACACTTCTCATAACAAAATTATATGCTTTGTGGTGTTTTCTTTAATGTTTACCACCCATAAATGAAGTACTCAGACATGACACTTAGATTGGTGTTCTACGCTTCTTTCTGGTAGTTTCCTGAAAAATATGGAATTTTCTTGAAAGTTTACCACCTATAAATGAAGTACCCGGATCAGAAACACTTCTCGTAGCAAGATTAGATGATTTGTGGTGTTTTCTTGAATGGTTACCATCCATAAATGATGTAATCAGACATGAAGCACTTGAAGTGGTATTCTATGCTTCCTTGTAGTGGTTTCAAGAAATTTCAGCACGCTTAAATGAAGTACTCGAAGAAGAAACACTTCTCATAGTATGCTATGAAATTTTGTGGTGTTTTCTTGAAAGTTTACCACCCGTAAATGAAGTACTCGGATCAGAAACACTTCTCGTAGCATGATTAGATGCTTTGTGGTGTTTTCTTGAATGGTTACATCCATAAATGATGTAATCAGACATGAAGCACTTGGAGTGGTATTCTATGTTTTTTGTGGTGGTTTCAAGAAAGGTTACCACGCTTAAATGAAGTAATCAGATCAGAAACACTTCCCATTGTAGGATAAGATATTTTGTGGCGTTTTCTCGAATGGTTACCACCCAAAAATAAAGTACTCGGATCATAAACACTTCTCGTAGCAGGATAAGACGCTTTGTGGTATTTTCTTGAATTATTACCACCCATAAATTAAGTATTCAGACATGAAGCACTTAGATTGGTATTCTACGCTTCTTTGTGGTAGTTTCATTAAAGATTTGGAATTTTCTTGAAAGTTTACCACCCATAAATGAAGTATCCGGATAAAAAATACTTCTCGTAGCATGATTAGATGATTTGTGGTGTTTTCTTGAATGGTTACCATCCATAAATGATGTAATCAGACATGAAGCACTTGTAGTAGTATTCTATGCTTCTTTGTGGTGATTTCAAGAAATTTTACCACGCTTAAATGAAGTACTCGAAGAAGAAACACTTCTCATAGTAGGCTATGATGTTTTTTGGTGTTTTTTGAATGTTTACCTATCGATAAATGAAGTACTTAGATCAGAAACACTTCTCGTTGTAGGATAAAATACTTTGTGGTGTTTTCTCGAATGGTTACGACCCAAAAATGAAGTACTCGGATCAGTACCACTTCTCGTAACAAGATGAGATTCTTTGTTGTGTTTTTTGAATGTTTACCACCCATAAATGAAGTACTCAGATCAGAAACACTTCTCGTAGAAAAATTATATGCTTTGTGGTGTTTTCATGAATGTTTACCACCCCAAATGAAGTCCTCAGACATGACACTTAGATTGGTATTCTACGCTTCTTCGTGGTGGTTTCCTGAAAGATTTGTAGTTTTCTTTAAAGCTAACCACCCATAGATGAAGTACTTGGATTAGAAACACTTCTCATAGCATGATAAAATGCTTTGTGATGTTTTCTTGAATGTTTACCACCCATAAATGAAGAACTCAGATCAGAAACACTTCTCGTAGTAGGACAAAATACTTTGTGGTATTTTCTCGAAAGGTTACGACCCAAAAATGAAGTACTCGGATCATTACCACTTCTCGTAGCAGGATTATATGTTTTGTGTTGTTTTCTTGAATGTTTACCACCCACAAATGAAGTACTCAGACATGATACTTAGATTGGTATTCTATGCTTTTTCGTGGTAGTTTCCTGAAAGATTTGGAATTTTATTGAAAGTTTACCACCTATAAATGAAAGTACCCGAATCAGAAACACTTCTCGTAGCATGATTAGATGAGTTGTGGTGTTTTATTGAATTGTTACCATCAATAAATGATGTAATCAGACATGATGCAATTGGAGTCGTATTCTATGCTTCTTTGTGGTGGTTTCAAGAAATTTTACCACGCTTAAATGAAGTACTCGAAGAAGAAACACTTCATAGTAGGCTATGATGTTTTGTGGTGTTTTCTTGAATGTTTACCACCCATAAATGAAGTACTCAGATCAGAAACACTTCTCGTTATAGGATAACATGCTTTGTGGTGTTTTCTAGAATGGTTACAACCCAAAAATGAAGAACTCGGATCAGTACCACTTCTCATAACAGGATGAGATTCTTTGTGTTGTTTTTTGAATGTTTACAACCCATAAATGAAGTACTGCGATCAGAAACACTTCTCGTAGCAGGATAAGACGCTTTGTGATGATTTCTTGAATGATTACCACCCATAAATGAAGTTGCTTTATGGTGTTTTCTTGAATGTTTACACCCATAAATGATGTAATCAGACATGAAACACTTGGAGTGGTATTCTATACTTCTTTGTGGTGGTTTCAAGAAAGGTTACCATGCTTAAATGAAGTACTCGAAGAAGAAACACATCTCACAGAAGGCTATGGTGCTTTGTGGTGTTTTCTTGAATGTTTACTACCCAAAAAACGAAGAACTCAGACCAGAAACACTTCTCGTAGCATGATTATATGCTTTGTGGTGTTTTCTTGAATGTTTACCACCCATAAATGAAATAATCAGACATGAAGAAGAAATACTTCTCATAGTAGGCTATGATGTTTTGTGGTGTTTTCTTGAATGTTTACCGCCCATAAATGTACTCAGATCAGAAACACTTCTCGTAGCAGGATAAGATGCTTTGTGGTGTCGTCTTGAATGTTTACCTCCCATAAATGATGTATTCAAATCAGAAACACTTCACGTAGTAGGATAAAATGCTTTGTGTTGTTTTCTCGAATGGTTACGACCCAAAAATGAAGTACTCGGATCAGTACCACTTCTCGTTGCAGGATGAGATTCTTTGTGGTGTTTTTAGAATGTTTACGACCCAACAATGAAGTACTCGGATCAGTACCACTTCTCGTAGCAGGATTATATACTTTGTGGTGTTTTCTTGAATGTTTACCACCCATAAATGAAGTACTTGGATCAGAAACACTTTTCGTAGCATGATAAAATGCTTTGTGATGTTTTCTTGAATGTTTACCACCCAAAAATGACGTAATCAGACATGAAACACTTGGAGTGGTATTCTATACTTCTTTGTGGTGGTTTCAAAAAGGTTACCATGCTTAAATGAAGTACTCGAAGAAGAAACACATCTGATAGCAGGTTATGATGCTTTGTGGTGTTTTTTTTGAAAGTTTACCTCCAAAAAATGAAGAACTCAGATCAGAAACACTTCTCGTAGTAGGATAAAATACTTTGTGCTATTTTCTCGAAAGGTTACGACCCAAAAATGAAGTACTCGGATCAGTACCACTTCTCGTAGCAGGAAGAGATTCTTTGTGGTGTTTTTTGAAAGTATTCCATCCATAAATGAAGTACTCAGATCAGAAACACTTCTCGTAGCAGGATTATATGCTTTGTGGTGTTTTCTTGAATGTTTACCACCCATAAATGAAGTACTCAGACATGACACTTAGATTGCTATTCTACGCTTATTCGTGGTGGTTTCCTGAAAGTTTTGGAGTTTTCTTTAAACCATACTTCCCATAAATGAAGTACTCGAATCAGAAACACTTCTCGTAGCAAGATAAGATGCTTTGTGATGTTTTCTTGAATGTTTACCACCCATAAATGATGTAATCAGACATGAAACACTTGGAGTGGTATTCTATACTTCTTTGTGGTGGTTTCAAGAAAGGTTACCATGCTTAAATGAAGTACTCGAAGAAGAAACAAATCTCACAGAAGGCTATGGTGCTTTGTGGTGTTTTCTTGAATGTTTACTACCCAAAAAATGAAGAACTCAGACCAGAAACACTTCTCGTAGTAGGATTATATGCTTTGTGGTGTTTTCTTGAATGTTTACAACTCATAAATGAAGTACTCAGACATGACACTTAGATTGCTATTCTACGCTTATTCGTGGTGGTTTCCTGAAAGTTTTGGAGTTTTCTTTAAAGCATACTGCCCATAAATGAAGTACTCGAATCAGAAACACTTCTCGTAGCATGATAAGATGCTTTGTGATGTTTTCTTGAATGTTTTCCACCCATAAATGATGTAATCAGACATGAAACACTTGGAGTGGTATTCTATACTTCTTTGTGGTGGTTTCAAGAAAGATTACCATGCTTAAATGAAGTACTCGAAGAAGAAACACATCTCACAGAAGGCTATGGTGCTTTGTGGTGTTTTCTTGAATGTTTACTACCCAAAAAATGAAGAACTCAGACCAGAAACACTTCTCGTAGCAGGATTATATGCTTTGTGGTGTTTTCTTGAATGTTTACCACCCATAAATGAAGTACTCAGACATGACACTTAGATTGCTATTCTACGCTTATTCGTGGTGGTTTCCTGAAAGTTTTGGAGTTTTCTTTAAAGCATACTGCCCATAAATGAAGTACTCGAATCAGAAACACTTCTCGTAGCATGATAAGATGTTTTGTGATGTTTTCTTGAATGTTTACCACCCAAAAATGATGTAATCAGACATGAAACACTTGGGGTGGTATTCTATACTTCTTTGTGGTGGTTTCAAGAAAGGTTACCATGCTTAAATGAAGTACTCCAAGAAGAAACACATCTCACAGAAGGCTATGGTGCTTTGTGGTGTTTTTTTTAATGTTTACTACCCAAAAAATGAAGAACTCAAGCCAGAAACACTTCTCGTAGTAGGATAAAATGCTTTGTGGTGTTTTCTCAATGGGTACGACCCAAAAATGAAGTACTCGGATCATTTCCACTTCTCGTAGCAGGATTATATGTTTTGTGCTGTTTTCTTGAATGTTTACCACCCATAAATGAAGTACTCAGACATGACACTTAGATTGGTATCTATGCTTTTTCGTGGTAGTTTCCTGAAAGATTTGGAATTTTATTGAAAGTTTACCACCTATAAATGAAAGTACCCGGATCAGAAACACTTCTCGTAGCATGATTAGATGAGTTGTGGTGTTTTATTGAATTGTTACCATCAATAAATGATGTAATCAGACATGAAGCACTTGGAGTAGTATTCTATGCTTCTTTGTGGTGGTTTCAAGAAATTTTACCACCCTTAAATGAAGTACTCGAAGAAGAAACACTTCATAGTAGGCTATGATGTTTTGTGGTGTTTTCTTGAATGTTTACCACCCATAAATGAAGTACTCAGATCAGAAACACTTCTCGTTATAGGATATAATGCTTTGTGCTGTTTTCTAGATTGGTTACGACCCAAAAATGAAGAACTCGGATCAGTACCACTTCTCGAAACATGATGAGATTCTTTGTGTTGTTTTTTTAATGTTTACCACCCATAAATGAAGTACTGCGATCAGAAACACTTCTCGTAGCAGGATAAGACGCTTTGTGGTGATTTCTTGAATGATTACCACCCGTAAATTAATTATTCAGACATAAAGCACTAAGATTGGTATTCTATGCGTCTTCATGGTGGTTTCCTAAAAGGTTTGGATTTCTTTGGAAAGTTTACCACTCATAAATGAAGTACTTACCAGAAATACTTCTCGTAGCAGGATAAGATGCTTTGAGGTGTTTTTTTGAAGGTTACCACTCAGACATGAAGCACTTAGATTGGTCTTCTACGCTTCTTCGTGGTAGTTTTCTGAAAGATTTGTAGGTTTCTTGAATGTTTACCACCCATAAATGCAGTACTCGGATCAGAAACACTTCTCGTAGCATGATTAGATGATTTGTGATGTTTTCTTGAATGGTTACCATTCATAAATGATGTAATCAGACATGAAGCACTTGAAGTGGTATTCTATGCTTCTTTGTGGTGGTTTCAAGAAAGGTTACCACGCTTAAATGAAGTACTCGAAGAAGAAACACTTCATAGTAGGCTATGATGTTTTGTGGTATTTTTTTGAATGTTTACCACCCATAAATGAAGTACTCAGATCAGAAACACTTCTCGTTATAGGATATAATGCTTTGTGGTGTTTTCTAGAATGGTTACGACCCAAAAATGAAGAACTCGGATCAGTACCACTTCTCGTAACATGATGAGATTCTTTGTGTTGTTTTTTTAATGTTTACCACCCATAAATGAAGTACTGCGATCAGAAACACTTCTCGTAGCAGGATAAGACGCTTTGTCGTGATTTCTTGAATGATTACCACCCGTAAATTAATTTTTCAGACATAAAGCACTAAGATTGGTATTCTACGCGTCTTCATGGTGGTTTCCTAAAAGGTTTGGATTTCTTTGGAATGTTTACCACTCATAAATGAAGTACTTACCAGAAATACTTCTCGTAGCAGGATAAGATGCTTTGAGGTGTTTTTTTGAAGGTTACCACTCAGACATGAAGCACTTAGATTGGTCTTCTACGCTTCTTCGTGGTAGTTTTCTGAAAGATTTGTAGGTTTCTTGAATGTTTACCACCCATAAATGCAGTACTCGGATCAGAAACACTTCTCGTAGCATGATTAGATGATTTGTGATGTTTTCTTGAATGGTTACCATTCATAAATGATGTAATCAGACATGAAGCACTTGGAGTGGTATTCTATGCTTCTTTGTGGTGGTTTCAAGAAAGGTTACCACGCTAAAATGAAGTAATCAGATCAGAAACACTATTTCGTTGTAGGATAAGATGTTTTGTGGCGTTTTCTCCAATGGTTACCATCCAAAAATGAAGTAATCGGTTCATAAACACTTCTCGTAGCAGGATAAGATGCTTTGTGATGTTTTCTTGAATGATTACCACCCATAAATTAGGTATTCATATATGAAGCATTTAGATTGGTATTCTACGCTTCTTCATGGTAGTTTCCTGAAAGGTTTGGAGTTCTCTTGAAAGCTTACCACTCATAAATGAAGTACTATGATCAGAAACACTTCACGTAGCAGGATAAGATGCTTTGTGGTATTTTCTTGAATGTTACCACCCATAAATTAAGTACTCAGACATGAAGCACTTGGATTGGTGTTCTACGCTTCTTCGTGGTAATTTTCTGAAAGATTTGTAGGTTTGTTGAATGTTTACCACCCATAAATGAAGTACTCGGATCAGAAGCACTTCTTGTAGCATGATTAGATGCTTTGTGGTATTTTCCTGAATGGTTACCATCCATAAATGATGTAATCAGACATGAAGCACTTGGAGTGGTATTCTTTGCTTCTTTGTTGTGGTTCCAAGAAATTTTACCACGCTTAAATGAAGTACTCGAAGAAGAAACACTTCTCATAGTAGGCTCTGATGCGTTGTGGTGTTTTTTGAGTGTTTACCACCCATAAATGAAGTACTCAGAACAGAAACGCTTCTCGTAGTATGATAAAATGCTTTGTGGTGTTTTCTCGAATGGTTACGACCCAAAATGAAGCACTCGGATCAGTACCACTTCTCGTAACAGGAGGAGATTCTTTGTGATGTTTTCTTGAATGCTTATATACCATAAATGAAGTACTCGGATCAGAAACACTTCTCATAACAAAATTATATGCTTTGTGGTGTTTTCTTTAATGTTTACCACCCATAAATGAAGTACTCAGACATGACACTTAGATTGGTGTTCTACGCTTCTTTCTGGTAGTTTCCTGAAAAATATGGAATTTTCTTGAAAGTTTACCACCTATAAATGAAGTACCCGGATCAGAAACACTTCTCGTAGCAAGATTAGATGATTTGTGGTGTTTTCTTGAATGGTTACCATCCATAAATGATGTAATCAGACATGAAGCACTTGAAGTGGTATTCTATGCTTCCTTGTAGTGGTTTCAAGAAATTTCAGCACGCTTAAATGAAGTACTCGAAGAAGAAACACTTCTCATAGTATGCTATGAAATTTTGTGGTGTTTTCTTGAAAGTTTACCACCCGTAAATGAAGTACTCGGATCAGAAACACTTCTCGTAGCATGATTAGATGCTTTGTGGTGTTTTCTTGAATGGTTACATCCATAAATGATGTAATCAGACATGAAGCACTTGGAGTGGTATTCTATGTTTTTTGTGGTGGTTTCAAGAAAGGTTACCACGCTTAAATGAAGTAATCAGATCAGAAACACTTCCCATTGTAGGATAAGATATTTTGTGGCGTTTTCTCGAATGGTTACCACCCAAAAATAAAGTACTCGGATCATAAACACTTCTCGTAGCAGGATAAGACGCTTTGTGGTATTTTCTTGAATTATTACCACCCATAAATTAAGTATTCAGACATGAAGCACTTAGATTGGTATTCTACGCTTCTTTGTGGTAGTTTCATTAAAGATTTGGAATTTTCTTGAAAGTTTACCACCCATAAATGAAGTATCCGGATAAAAAATACTTCTCGTAGCATGATTAGATGATTTGTGGTGTTTTCTTGAATGGTTACCATCCATAAATGATGTAATCAGACATGAAGCACTTGTAGTAGTATTCTATGCTTCTTTGTGGTGATTTCAAGAAATTTTACCACGCTTAAATGAAGTACTCGAAGAAGAAACACTTCTCATAGTAGGCTATGATGTTTTTTGGTGTTTTTTGAATGTTTACCTATCGATAAATGAAGTACTTAGATCAGAAACACTTCTCGTTGTAGGATAAAATACTTTGTGGTGTTTTCTCGAATGGTTACGACCCAAAAATGAAGTACTCGGATCAGTACCACTTCTCGTAACAAGATGAGATTCTTTGTTGTGTTTTTTGAATGTTTACCACCCATAAATGAAGTACTCAGATCAGAAACACTTCTCGTAGAAAAATTATATGCTTTGTGGTGTTTTCATGAATGTTTACCACCCCAAATGAAGTCCTCAGACATGACACTTAGATTGGTATTCTACGCTTCTTCGTGGTGGTTTCCTGAAAGATTTGTAGTTTTCTTTAAAGCTAACCACCCATAGATGAAGTACTTGGATTAGAAACACTTCTCATAGCATGATAAAATGCTTTGTGATGTTTTCTTGAATGTTTACCACCCATAAATGAAGAACTCAGATCAGAAACACTTCTCGTAGTAGGACAAAATACTTTGTGGTATTTTCTCGAAAGGTTACGACCCAAAAATGAAGTACTCGGATCATTACCACTTCTCGTAGCAGGATTATATGTTTTGTGTTGTTTTCTTGAATGTTTACCACCCACAAATGAAGTACTCAGACATGATACTTAGATTGGTATTCTATGCTTTTTCGTGGTAGTTTCCTGAAAGATTTGGAATTTTATTGAAAGTTTACCACCTATAAATGAAAGTACCCGAATCAGAAACACTTCTCGTAGCATGATTAGATGAGTTGTGGTGTTTTATTGAATTGTTACCATCAATAAATGATGTAATCAGACATGATGCAATTGGAGTCGTATTCTATGCTTCTTTGTGGTGGTTTCAAGAAATTTTACCACGCTTAAATGAAGTACTCGAAGAAGAAACACTTCATAGTAGGCTATGATGTTTTGTGGTGTTTTCTTGAATGTTTACCACCCATAAATGAAGTACTCAGATCAGAAACACTTCTCGTTATAGGATAACATGCTTTGTGGTGTTTTCTAGAATGGTTACAACCCAAAAATGAAGAACTCGGATCAGTACCACTTCTCATAACAGGATGAGATTCTTTGTGTTGTTTTTTGAATGTTTACAACCCATAAATGAAGTACTGCGATCAGAAACACTTCTCGTAGCAGGATAAGACGCTTTGTGATGATTTCTTGAATGATTACCACCCATAAATGAAGTTGCTTTATGGTGTTTTCTTGAATGTTTACACCCATAAATGATGTAATCAGACATGAAACACTTGGAGTGGTATTCTATACTTCTTTGTGGTGGTTTCAAGAAAGGTTACCATGCTTAAATGAAGTACTCGAAGAAGAAACACATCTCACAGAAGGCTATGGTGCTTTGTGGTGTTTTCTTGAATGTTTACTACCCAAAAAACGAAGAACTCAGACCAGAAACACTTCTCGTAGCATGATTATATGCTTTGTGGTGTTTTCTTGAATGTTTACCACCCATAAATGAAATAATCAGACATGAAGAAGAAATACTTCTCATAGTAGGCTATGATGTTTTGTGGTGTTTTCTTGAATGTTTACCGCCCATAAATGTACTCAGATCAGAAACACTTCTCGTAGCAGGATAAGATGCTTTGTGGTGTCGTCTTGAATGTTTACCTCCCATAAATGATGTATTCAAATCAGAAACACTTCACGTAGTAGGATAAAATGCTTTGTGTTGTTTTCTCGAATGGTTACGACCCAAAAATGAAGTACTCGGATCAGTACCACTTCTCGTTGCAGGATGAGATTCTTTGTGGTGTTTTTAGAATGTTTACGACCCAACAATGAAGTACTCGGATCAGTACCACTTCTCGTAGCAGGATTATATACTTTGTGGTGTTTTCTTGAATGTTTACCACCCATAAATGAAGTACTTGGATCAGAAACACTTTTCGTAGCATGATAAAATGCTTTGTGATGTTTTCTTGAATGTTTACCACCCAAAAATGACGTAATCAGACATGAAACACTTGGAGTGGTATTCTATACTTCTTTGTGGTGGTTTCAAAAAGGTTACCATGCTTAAATGAAGTACTCGAAGAAGAAACACATCTGATAGCAGGTTATGATGCTTTGTGGTGTTTTTTTTGAAAGTTTACCTCCAAAAAATGAAGAACTCAGATCAGAAACACTTCTCGTAGTAGGATAAAATACTTTGTGCTATTTTCTCGAAAGGTTACGACCCAAAAATGAAGTACTCGGATCAGTACCACTTCTCGTAGCAGGAAGAGATTCTTTGTGGTGTTTTTTGAAAGTATTCCATCCATAAATGAAGTACTCAGATCAGAAACACTTCTCGTAGCAGGATTATATGCTTTGTGGTGTTTTCTTGAATGTTTACCACCCATAAATGAAGTACTCAGACATGACACTTAGATTGCTATTCTACGCTTATTCGTGGTGGTTTCCTGAAAGTTTTGGAGTTTTCTTTAAACCATACTTCCCATAAATGAAGTACTCGAATCAGAAACACTTCTCGTAGCAAGATAAGATGCTTTGTGATGTTTTCTTGAATGTTTACCACCCATAAATGATGTAATCAGACATGAAACACTTGGAGTGGTATTCTATACTTCTTTGTGGTGGTTTCAAGAAAGGTTACCATGCTTAAATGAAGTACTCGAAGAAGAAACAAATCTCACAGAAGGCTATGGTGCTTTGTGGTGTTTTCTTGAATGTTTACTACCCAAAAAATGAAGAACTCAGACCAGAAACACTTCTCGTAGTAGGATTATATGCTTTGTGGTGTTTTCTTGAATGTTTACAACTCATAAATGAAGTACTCAGACATGACACTTAGATTGCTATTCTACGCTTATTCGTGGTGGTTTCCTGAAAGTTTTGGAGTTTTCTTTAAAGCATACTGCCCATAAATGAAGTACTCGAATCAGAAACACTTCTCGTAGCATGATAAGATGCTTTGTGATGTTTTCTTGAATGTTTTCCACCCATAAATGATGTAATCAGACATGAAACACTTGGAGTGGTATTCTATACTTCTTTGTGGTGGTTTCAAGAAAGATTACCATGCTTAAATGAAGTACTCGAAGAAGAAACACATCTCACAGAAGGCTATGGTGCTTTGTGGTGTTTTCTTGAATGTTTACTACCCAAAAAATGAAGAACTCAGACCAGAAACACTTCTCGTAGCAGGATTATATGCTTTGTGGTGTTTTCTTGAATGTTTACCACCCATAAATGAAGTACTCAAACATGACACTTAGATTGCTATTCTACGCTTATTCGTGGTGGTTTCCTGAAAGTTTTGGAGTTTTCTTTAAAGCATACTGCCCATAAATGAAGTACTCGAATCAGAAACACTTCTCGTAGCATGATAAGATGTTTTGTGATGTTTTCTTGAATGTTTACCACCCAAAAATGATGTAATCAGACATGAAACACTTGGGGTGGTATTCTATACTTCTTTGTGGTGGTTTCAAGAAAGGTTACCATGCTTAAATGAAGTACTCCAAGAAGAAACACATCTCACAGAAGGCTATGGTGCTTTGTGGTGTTTTTTTTAATGTTTACTACCCAAAAAATGAAGAACTCAGGCCAGAAACACTTCTCGTAGTAGGATAAAATGCTTTGTGGTGTTTTCTCAATGGGTACGACCCAAAAATGAAGTACTCGGATCATTTCCACTTCTCGTAGCAGGATTATATGTTTTGTGCTGTTTTCTTGAATGTTTACCACCCATAAATGAAGTACTCAGACATGACACTTAGATTGGTATCTATGCTTTTTCGTGGTAGTTTCCTGAAAGATTTGGAATTTTATTGAAAGTTTACCACCTATAAATGAAAGTACCCGGATCAGAAACACTTCTCGTAGCATGATTAGATGAGTTGTGGTGTTTTATTGAATTGTTACCATCAATAAATGATGTAATCAGACATGAAGCACTTGGAGTAGTATTCTATGCTTCTTTGTGGTGGTTTCAAGAAATTTTACCACCCTTAAATGAAGTACTCGAAGAAGAAACACTTCATAGTAGGCTATGATGTTTTGTGGTGTTTTCTTGAATGTTTACCACCCATAAATGAAGTACTCAGATCAGAAACACTTCTCGTTATAGGATATAATGCTTTGTGCTGTTTTCTAGATTGGTTACGACCCAAAAATGAAGAACTCGGATCAGTACCACTTCTCGAAACATGATGAGATTCTTTGTGTTGTTTTTTTAATGTTTACCACCCATAAATGAAGTACTGCGATCAGAAACACTTCTCGTAGCAGGATAAGACGCTTTGTGGTGATTTCTTGAATGATTACCACCCGTAAATTAATTATTCAGACATAAAGCACTAAGATTGGTATTCTATGCGTCTTCATGGTGGTTTCCTAAAAGGTTTGGATTTCTTTGGAAAGTTTACCACTCATAAATGAAGTACTTACCAGAAATACTTCTCGTAGCAGGATAAGATGCTTTGAGGTGTTTTTTTGAAGGTTACCACTCAGACATGAAGCACTTAGATTGGTCTTCTACGCTTCTTCGTGGTAGTTTTCTGAAAGATTTGTAGGTTTCTTGAATGTTTACCACCCATAAATGCAGTACTCGGATCAGAAACACTTCTCGTAGCATGATTAGATGATTTGTGATGTTTTCTTGAATGGTTACCATTCATAAATGATGTAATCAGACATGAAGCACTTGAAGTGGTATTCTATGCTTCTTTGTGGTGGTTTCAAGAAAGGTTACCACGCTTAAATGAAGTACTCGAAGAAGAAACACTTCATAGTAGGCTATGATGTTTTGTGGTATTTTTTTGAATGTTTACCACCCATAAATGAAGTACTCAGATCAGAAACACTTCTCGTTATAGGATATAATGCTTTGTGGTGTTTTCTAGAATGGTTACGACCCAAAAATGAAGAACTCGGATCAGTACCACTTCTCGTAACATGATGAGATTCTTTGTGTTGTTTTTTTAATGTTTACCACCCATAAATGAAGTACTGCGATCAGAAACACTTCTCGTAGCAGGATAAGACGCTTTGTGGTGATTTCTTGAATGATTACCACCCGTAAATTAATTTTTCAGACATAAAGCACTAAGATTGGTATTCTACGCGTCTTCATGGTGGTTTCCTAAAAGGTTTGGATTTCTTTGGAATGTTTACCACTCATAAATGAAGTACTTACCAGAAATACTTATCGTAGCAGGATAAGATGCTTTGAGGTGTTTTTTTGAAGGTTACCACTCAGACATGAAGCACTTAGATTGGTCTTCTACGCTTCTTCGTGGTAGTTTTCTGAAAGATTTGTAGGTTTCTTGAATGTTTACCACCCATAAATGCAGTACTCGGATCAGAAACACTTCTCGTAGCATGATTAGATGATTTGTGATGTTTTCTTGAATGGTTACCATTCATAAATGATGTAATCAGACATGAAGCACTTGGAGTGGTATTCTATGCTTCTTTGTGGTGGTTTCAAGAAAGGTTACCACGCTAAAATGAAGTAATCAGATCAGAAACACTTTTTCATTGTAGGATAAGATGTTTTGTGGCGTTTTCTCCAATGGTTACCATCCAAAAATGAAGTAATCGGTTCATAAACACTTCTCGTAGCAGGATAAGATGCTTTGTGATGTTTTCTTGAATGATTACCACCCATAAATTAGGTATTCATATATGAAGCATTTAGATTGGTATTCTACGCTTCTTCATGGTAGTTTCCTGAAAGGTTTGGAGTTCTCTTGAAAGCTTACCACTCATAAATGAAGTACTATGATCAGAAACACTTCACGTAGCAGGATAAGATGCTTTGTGGTATTTTCTTGAATGTTACCACCCATAAATTAAGTACTCAGACATGAAGCACTTGGATTGGTGTTCTACGCTTCTTCGTGGTAATTTTCTGAAAGATTTGTAGGTTTGTTGAATGTTTACCACCCATAAATGAAGTACTCGGATCAGAAGCACTTCTTGTAGCATGATTAGATGCTTTGTGGTATTTTCCTGAATGGTTACCATCCATAAATGATGTAATCAGACATGAAGCACTTGGAGTGGTATTCTTTGCTTCTTTGTTGTGGTTCCAAGAAATTTTACCACGCTTAAATGAAGTACTCGAAGAAGAAACACTTCTCATAGTAGGCTCTGATGCGTTGTGGTGTTTTTTGAGTGTTTACCACCCATAAATGAAGTACTCAGAACAGAAACGCTTCTCGTAGTATGATAAAATGCTTTGTGGTGTTTTCTCGAATGGTTACGACCCAAAATGAAGCACTCGGATCAGTACCACTTCTCGTAACAGGAGGAGATTCTTTGTGATGTTTTCTTGAATGCTTATATACCATAAATGAAGTACTCGGATCAGAAACACTTCTCATAACAAAATTATATGCTTTGTGGTGTTTTCTTTAATGTTTACCACCCATAAATGAAGTACTCAGACATGACACTTAGATTGGTGTTCTACGCTTCTTTCTGGTAGTTTCCTGAAAAATATGGAATTTTCTTGAAAGTTTACCACCTATAAATGAAGTACCCGGATAAGAAACACTTCTCGTAGCAAGATTAGATGATTTGTGGTGTTTTCTTGAATGGTTACCATCCATAAATGATGTAATCAGACATGAAGCACTTGAAGTGGTATTCTATGCTTCCTTGTAGTGGTTTCAAGAAATTTCAGCACGCTTAAATGAAGTACTCGAAGAAGAAACACTTCTCATAGTATGCTATGAAATTTTGTGGTGTTTTCTTGAAAGTTTACCACCCGTAAATGAAGTACTCGGATCAGAAACACTTCTCGTAGCATGATTAGATGCTTTGTGGTGTTTTCTTGAATGGTTACATCCATAAATGATGTAATCAGACATGAAGCACTTGGAGTGGTATTCTATGTTTTTTGTGGTGGTTTCAAGAAAGGTTACCACGCTTAAATGAAGTAATCAGATCAGAAACACTTCCCATTGTAGGATAAGATATTTTGTGGCGTTTTCTCGAATGGTTACCACCCAAAAATAAAGTACTCGGATCATAAACACTTCTCGTAGCAGGATAAGACGCTTTGTGGTATTTTCTTGAATTATTACCACCCATAAATTAAGTATTCAGACATGAAGCACTTAGATTGGTATTCTACGCTTCTTTGTGGTAGTTTCATTAAAGATTTGGAATTTTCTTGAAAGTTTACCACCCATAAATGAAGTATCCGGATAAAAAATACTTCTCGTAGCATGATTAGATGATTTGTGGTGTTTTCTTGAATGGTTACCATCCATAAATGATGTAATCAGACATGAAGCACTTGTAGTAGTATTCTATGCTTCTTTGTGGTGATTTCAAGAAATTTTACCACGCTTAAATGAAGTACTCGAAGAAGAAACACTTCTCATAGTAGGCTATGATGTTTTTTGGTGTTTTTTGAATGTTTACCTATCGATAAATGAAGTACTTAGATCAGAAACACTTCTCGTTGTAGGATAAAATACTTTGTGGTGTTTTCTCGAATGGTTACGACCCAAAAATGAAGTACTCGGATCAGTACCACTTCTCGTAACAAGATGAGATTCTTTGTTGTGTTTTTTGAATGTTTACCACCCATAAATGAAGTACTCAGATCAGAAACACTTCTCGTAGAAAAATTATATGCTTTGTGGTGTTTTCATGAATGTTTACCACCCCAAATGAAGTCCTCAGACATGACACTTAGATTGGTATTCTACGCTTCTTCGTGGTGGTTTCCTGAAAGATTTGTAGTTTTCTTTAAAGCTAACCACCCATAGATGAAGTACTTGGATTAGAAACACTTCTCATAGCATGATAAAATGCTTTGTGATGTTTTCTTGAATGTTTACCACCCATAAATGAAGAACTCAGATCAGAAACACTTCTCGTAGTAGGACAAAATACTTTGTGGTATTTTCTCGAAAGGTTACGACCCAAAAATGAAGTACTCGGATCATTACCACTTCTCGTAGCAGGATTATATGTTTTGTGTTGTTTTCTTGAATGTTTACCACCCACAAATGAAGTACTCAGACATGATACTTAGATTGGTATTCTATGCTTTTTCGTGGTAGTTTCCTGAAAGATTTGGAATTTTATTGAAAGTTTACCACCTATAAATGAAAGTACCCGAATCAGAAACACTTCTCGTAGCATGATTAGATGAGTTGTGGTGTTTTATTGAATTGTTACCATCAATAAATGATGTAATCAGACATGATGCAATTGGAGTCGTATTCTATGCTTCTTTGTGGTGGTTTCAAGAAATTTTACCACGCTTAAATGAAGTACTCGAAGAAGAAACACTTCATAGTAGGCTATGATGTTTTGTGGTGTTTTCTTGAATGTTTACCACCCATAAATGAAGTACTCAGATCAGAAACACTTCTCGTTATAGGATAACATGCTTTGTGGTGTTTTCTAGAATGGTTACAACCCAAAAATGAAGAACTCGGATCAGTACCACTTCTCATAACAGGATGAGATTCTTTGTGTTGTTTTTTGAATGTTTACAACCCATAAATGAAGTACTGCGATCAGAAACACTTCTCGTAGCAGGATAAGACGCTTTGTGATGATTTCTTGAATGATTACCACCCATAAATGAAGTTGCTTTATGGTGTTTTCTTGAATGTTTACACCCATAAATGATGTAATCAGACATGAAACACTTGGAGTGGTATTCTATACTTCTTTGTGGTGGTTTCAAGAAAGGTTACCATGCTTAAATGAAGTACTCGAAGAAGAAACACATCTCACAGAAGGCTATGGTGCTTTGTGGTGTTTTCTTGAATGTTTACTACCCAAAAAACGAAGAACTCAGACCAGAAACACTTCTCGTAGCATGATTATATGCTTTGTGGTGTTTTCTTGAATGTTTACCACCCATAAATGAAATAATCAGACATGAAGAAGAAATACTTCTCATAGTAGGCTATGATGTTTTGTGGTGTTTTCTTGAATGTTTACCGCCCATAAATGTACTCAGATCAGAAACACTTCTCGTAGCAGGATAAGATGCTTTGTGGTGTCGTCTTGAATGTTTACCTCCCATAAATGATGTATTCAAATCAGAAACACTTCACGTAGTAGGATAAAATGCTTTGTGTTGTTTTCTCGAATGGTTACGACCACAAAAATGAAGTACTCAGATCAGTACCACTTCTCGTTGCAGGATGAGATTCTTTGTGGTGTTTTTAGAATGTTTACGACCCAACAATGAAGTACTCGGATCAGTACCACTTCTCGTAGCAGGATTATATACTTTGTGGTGTTTTCTTGAATGTTTACCACCCATAAATGAAGTACTTGGATCAGAAACACTTTTCGTAGCATGATAAAATGCTTTGTGATGTTTTCTTGAATGTTTACCACCCAAAAATGACGTAATCAGACATGAAACACTTGGAGTGGTATTCTATACTTCTTTGTGGTGGTTTCAAAAAGGTTACCATGCTTAAATGAAGTACTCGAAGAAGAAACACATCTGATAGCAGGTTATGATGCTTTGTGGTGTTTTTTTTGAAAGTTTACCTCCAAAAAATGAAGAACTCAGATCAGAAACACTTCTCGTAGTAGGATAAAATACTTTGTGCTATTTTCTCGAAAGGTTACGACCCAAAAATGAAGTACTCGGATCAGTACCACTTCTCGTAGCAGGAAGAGATTCTTTGTGGTGTTTTTTGAAAGTATTCCATCCATAAATGAAGTACTCAGATCAGAAACACTTCTCGTAGCAGGATTATATGCTTTGTGGTGTTTTCTTGAATGTTTACCACCCATAAATGAAGTACTCAGACATGACACTTAGATTGCTATTCTACGCTTATTCGTGGTGGTTTCCTGAAAGTTTTGGAGTTTTCTTTAAACCATACTTCCCATAAATGAAGTACTCGAATCAGAAACACTTCTCGTAGCAAGATAAGATGCTTTGTGATGTTTTCTTGAATGTTTACCACCCATAAATGATGTAATCAGACATGAAACACTTGGAGTGGTATTCTATACTTCTTTGTGGTGGTTTCAAGAAAGGTTACCATGCTTAAATGAAGTACTCGAAGAAGAAACAAATCTCACAGAAGGCTATGGTGCTTTGTGGTGTTTTCTTGAATGTTTACTACCCAAAAAATGAAGAACTCAGACCAGAAACACTTCTCGTAGTAGGATTATATGCTTTGTGGTGTTTTCTTGAATGTTTACAACTCATAAATGAAGTACTCAGATATGACACTTAGATTGCTATTCTACGCTTATTCGTGGTGGTTTCCTGAAAGTTTTGGAGTTTTCTTTAAAGCATACTGCCCATAAATGAAGTACTCGAATCAGAAACACTTCTCGTAGCATGATAAGATGCTTTGTGATGTTTTCTTGAATGTTTTCCACCCATAAATGATGTAATCAGACATGAAACACTTGGAGTGGTATTCTATACTTCTTTGTGGTGGTTTCAAGAAAGATTACCATGCTTAAATGAAGTACTCGAAGAAGAAACACATCTCACAGAAGGCTATGGTGCTTTGTGGTGTTTTCTTGAATGTTTACTACCCAAAAAATGAAGAACTCAGACCAGAAACACTTCTCGTAGCAGGATTATATGCTTTGTGGTGTTTTCTTGAATGTTTACCACCCATAAATGAAGTACTCAAACATGACACTTAGATTGCTATTCTACGCTTATTCGTGGTGGTTTCCTGAAAGTTTTGGAGTTTTCTTTAAAGCATACTGCCCATAAATGAAGTACTCGAATCAGAAACACTTCTCGTAGCATGATAAGATGTTTTGTGATGTTTTCTTGAATGTTTACCACCCAAAAATGATGTAATCAGACATGAAACACTTGGGGTGGTATTCTATACTTCTTTGTGGTGGTTTCAAGAAAGGTTACCATGCTTAAATGAAGTACTCCAAGAAGAAACACATCTCACAGAAGGCTATGGTGCTTTGTGGTGTTTTTTTTAATGTTTACTACCCAAAAAATGAAGAACTCAGGCCAGAAACACTTCTCGTAGTAGGATAAAATGCTTTGTGGTGTTTTCTCAATGGGTACGACCCAAAAATGAAGTACTCGGATCATTTCCACTTCTCGTAGCAGGATTATATGTTTTGTGCTGTTTTCTTGAATGTTTACCACCCATAAATGAAGTACTCAGACATGACACTTAGATTGGTATCTATGCTTTTTCGTGGTAGTTTCCTGAAAGATTTGGAATTTTATTGAAAGTTTACCACCTATAAATGAAAGTACCCGGATCAGAAACACTTCTCGTAGCATGATTAGATGAGTTGTGGTGTTTTATTGAATTGTTACCATCAATAAATGATGTAATCAGACATGAAGCACTTGGAGTAGTATTCTATGCTTCTTTGTGGTGGTTTCAAGAAATTTTACCACCCTTAAATGAAGTACTCGAAGAAGAAACACTTCATAGTAGGCTATGATGTTTTGTGGTGTTTTCTTGAATGTTTACCACCCATAAATGAAGTACTCAGATCAGAAACACTTCTCGTTATAGGATATAATGCTTTGTGCTGTTTTCTAGATTGGTTACGACCCAAAAATGAAGAACTCGGATCAGTACCACTTCTCGAAACATGATGAGATTCTTTGTGTTGTTTTTTTAATGTTTACCACCCATAAATGAAGTACTGCGATCAGAAACACTTCTCGTAGCAGGATAAGACGCTTTGTGGTGATTTCTTGAATGATTACCACCCGTAAATTAATTATTCAGACATAAAGCACTAAGATTGGTATTCTATGCGTCTTCATGGTGGTTTCCTAAAAGGTTTGGATTTCTTTGGAAAGTTTACCACTCATAAATGAAGTACTTACCAGAAATACTTCTCGTAGCAGGATAAGATGCTTTGAGGTGTTTTTTTGAAGGTTACCACTCAGACATGAAGCACTTAGATTGGTCTTCTACGCTTCTTCGTGGTAGTTTTCTGAAAGATTTGTAGGTTTCTTGAATGTTTACCACCCATAAATGCAGTACTCGGATCAGAAACACTTCTCGTAGCATGATTAGATGATTTGTGATGTTTTCTTGAATGGTTACCATTCATAAATGATGTAATCAGACATGAAGCACTTGAAGTGGTATTCTATGCTTCTTTGTGGTGGTTTCAAGAAAGGTTACCACGCTTAAATGAAGTACTCGAAGAAGAAACACTTCATAGTAGGCTATGATGTTTTGTGGTATTTTTTTGAATGTTTACCACCCATAAATGAAGTACTCAGATCAGAAACACTTCTCGTTATAGGATATAATGCTTTGTGGTGTTTTCTAGAATGGTTACGACCCAAAAATGAAGAACTCGGATCAGTACCACTTCTCGTAACATGATGAGATTCTTTGTGTTGTTTTTTTAATGTTTACCACCCATAAATGAAGTACTGCGATCAGAAACACTTCTCGTAGCAGGATAAGACGCTTTGTGGTGATTTCTTGAATGATTACCACCCGTAAATTAATTTTTCAGACATAAAGCACTAAGATTGGTATTCTACGCGTCTTCATGGTGGTTTCCTAAAAGGTTTGGATTTCTTTGGAATGTTTACCACTCATAAATGAAGTACTTACCAGAAATACTTATCGTAGCAGGATAAGATGCTTTGAGGTGTTTTTTTGAAGGTTACCACTCAGACATGAAGCACTTAGATTGGTCTTCTACGCTTCTTCGTGGTAGTTTTCTGAAAGATTTGTAGGTTTCTTGAATGTTTACCACCCATAAATGCAGTACTCGGATCAGAAACACTTCTCGTAGCATGATTAGATGATTTGTGATGTTTTCTTGAATGGTTACCATTCATAAATGATGTAATCAGACATGAAGCACTTGGAGTGGTATTCTATGCTTCTTTGTGGTGGTTTCAAGAAAGGTTACCACGCTAAAATGAAGTAATCAGATCAGAAACACTTTTTCATTGTAGGATAAGATGTTTTGTGGCGTTTTCTCCAATGGTTACCATCCAAAAATGAAGTAATCGGTTCATAAACACTTCTCGTAGCAGGATAAGATGCTTTGTGATGTTTTCTTGAATGATTACCACCCATAAATTAGGTATTCATATATGAAGCATTTAGATTGGTATTCTACGCTTCTTCATGGTAGTTTCCTGAAAGGTTTGGAGTTCTCTTGAAAGCTTACCACTCATAAATGAAGTACTATGATCAGAAACACTTCACGTAGCAGGATAAGATGCTTTGTGGTATTTTCTTGAATGTTACCACCCATAAATTAAGTACTCAGACATGAAGCACTTGGATTGGTGTTCTACGCTTCTTCGTGGTAATTTTCTGAAAGATTTGTAGGTTTGTTGAATGTTTACCACCCATAAATGAAGTACTCGGATCAGAAGCACTTCTTGTAGCATGATTAGATGCTTTGTGGTATTTTCCTGAATGGTTACCATCCATAAATGATGTAATCAGACATGAAGCACTTGGAGTGGTATTCTTTGCTTCTTTGTTGTGGTTCCAAGAAATTTTACCACGCTTAAATGAAGTACTCGAAGAAGAAACACTTCTCATAGTAGGCTCTGATGCGTTGTGGTGTTTTTTGAGTGTTTACCACCCATAAATGAAGTACTCAGAACAGAAACGCTTCTCGTAGTATGATAAAATGCTTTGTGGTGTTTTCTCGAATGGTTACGACCCAAAATGAAGCACTCGGATCAGTACCACTTCTCGTAACAGGAGGAGATTCTTTGTGATGTTTTCTTGAATGCTTATATACCATAAATGAAGTACTCGGATCAGAAACACTTCTCATAACAAAATTATATGCTTTGTGGTGTTTTCTTTAATGTTTACCACCCATAAATGAAGTACTCAGACATGACACTTAGATTGGTGTTCTACGCTTCTTTCTGGTAGTTTCCTGAAAAATATGGAATTTTCTTGAAAGTTTACCACCTATAAATGAAGTACCCGGATAAGAAACACTTCTCGTAGCAAGATTAGATGATTTGTGGTGTTTTCTTGAATGGTTACCATCCATAAATGATGTAATCAGACATGAAGCACTTGAAGTGGTATTCTATGCTTCCTTGTAGTGGTTTCAAGAAATTTCAGCACGCTTAAATGAAGTACTCGAAGAAGAAACACTTCTCATAGTATGCTATGAAATTTTGTGGTGTTTTCTTGAAAGTTTACCACCCGTAAATGAAGTACTCGGATCAGAAACACTTCTCGTAGCATGATTAGATGCTTTGTGGTGTTTTCTTGAATGGTTACATCCATAAATGATGTAATCAGACATGAAGCACTTGGAGTGGTATTCTATGTTTTTTGTGGTGGTTTCAAGAAAGGTTACCACGCTTAAATGAAGTAATCAGATCAGAAACACTTCCCATTGTAGGATAAGATATTTTGTGGCGTTTTCTCGAATGGTTACCACCCAAAAATAAAGTACTCGGATCATAAACACTTCTCGTAGCAGGATAAGACGCTTTGTGGTATTTTCTTGAATTATTACCACCCATAAATTAAGTATTCAGACATGAAGCACTTAGATTGGTATTCTACGCTTCTTTGTGGTAGTTTCATTAAAGATTTGGAATTTTCTTGAAAGTTTACCACCCATAAATGAAGTATCCGGATAAAAAATACTTCTCGTAGCATGATTAGATGATTTGTGGTGTTTTCTTGAATGGTTACCATCCATAAATGATGTAATCAGACATGAAGCACTTGTAGTAGTATTCTATGCTTCTTTGTGGTGATTTCAAGAAATTTTACCACGCTTAAATGAAGTACTCGAAGAAGAAACACTTCTCATAGTAGGCTATGATGTTTTTTGGTGTTTTTTGAATGTTTACCTATCGATAAATGAAGTACTTAGATCAGAAACACTTCTCGTTGTAGGATAAAATACTTTGTGGTGTTTTCTCGAATGGTTACGACCCAAAAATGAAGTACTCGGATCAGTACCACTTCTCGTAACAAGATGAGATTCTTTGTTGTGTTTTTTGAATGTTTACCACCCATAAATGAAGTACTCAGATCAGAAACACTTCTCGTAGAAAAATTATATGCTTTGTGGTGTTTTCATGAATGTTTACCACCCCAAATGAAGTCCTCAGACATGACACTTAGATTGGTATTCTACGCTTCTTCGTGGTGGTTTCCTGAAAGATTTGTAGTTTTCTTTAAAGCTAACCACCCATAGATGAAGTACTTGGATTAGAAACACTTCTCATAGCATGATAAAATGCTTTGTGATGTTTTCTTGAATGTTTACCACCCATAAATGAAGAACTCAGATCAGAAACACTTCTCGTAGTAGGACAAAATACTTTGTGGTATTTTCTCGAAAGGTTACGACCCAAAAATGAAGTACTCGGATCATTACCACTTCTCGTAGCAGGATTATATGTTTTGTGTTGTTTTCTTGAATGTTTACCACCCACAAATGAAGTACTCAGACATGATACTTAGATTGGTATTCTATGCTTTTTCGTGGTAGTTTCCTGAAAGATTTGGAATTTTATTGAAAGTTTACCACCTATAAATGAAAGTACCCGAATCAGAAACACTTCTCGTAGCATGATTAGATGAGTTGTGGTGTTTTATTGAATTGTTACCATCAATAAATGATGTAATCAGACATGATGCAATTGGAGTCGTATTCTATGCTTCTTTGTGGTGGTTTCAAGAAATTTTACCACGCTTAAATGAAGTACTCGAAGAAGAAACACTTCATAGTAGGCTATGATGTTTTGTGGTGTTTTCTTGAATGTTTACCACCCATAAATGAAGTACTCAGATCAGAAACACTTCTCGTTATAGGATAACATGCTTTGTGGTGTTTTCTAGAATGGTTACAACCCAAAAATGAAGAACTCGGATCAGTACCACTTCTCATAACAGGATGAGATTCTTTGTGTTGTTTTTTGAATGTTTACAACCCATAAATGAAGTACTGCGATCAGAAACACTTCTCGTAGCAGGATAAGACGCTTTGTGATGATTTCTTGAATGATTACCACCCATAAATGAAGTTGCTTTATGGTGTTTTCTTGAATGTTTACACCCATAAATGATGTAATCAGACATGAAACACTTGGAGTGGTATTCTATACTTCTTTGTGGTGGTTTCAAGAAAGGTTACCATGCTTAAATGAAGTACTCGAAGAAGAAACACATCTCACAGAAGGCTATGGTGCTTTGTGGTGTTTTCTTGAATGTTTACTACCCAAAAAACGAAGAACTCAGACCAGAAACACTTCTCGTAGCATGATTATATGCTTTGTGGTGTTTTCTTGAATGTTTACCACCCATAAATGAAATAATCAGACATGAAGAAGAAATACTTCTCATAGTAGGCTATGATGTTTTGTGGTGTTTTCTTGAATGTTTACCGCCCATAAATGTACTCAGATCAGAAACACTTCTCGTAGCAGGATAAGATGCTTTGTGGTGTCGTCTTGAATGTTTACCTCCCATAAATGATGTATTCAAATCAGAAACACTTCACGTAGTAGGATAAAATGCTTTGTGTTGTTTTCTCGAATGGTTACGACCCAAAAATGAAGTACTCGGATCAGTACCACTTCTCGTTGCAGGATGAGATTCTTTGTGGTGTTTTTAGAATGTTTACGACCCAACAATGAAGTACTCGGATCAGTACCACTTCTCGTAGCAGGATTATATACTTTGTGGTGTTTTCTTGAATGTTTACCACCCATAAATGAAGTACTTGGATCAGAAACACTTTTCGTAGCATGATAAAATGCTTTGTGATGTTTTCTTGAATGTTTACCACCCAAAAATGACGTAATCAGACATGAAACACTTGGAGTGGTATTCTATACTTCTTTGTGGTGGTTTCAAAAAGGTTACCATGCTTAAATGAAGTACTCGAAGAAGAAACACATCTGATAGCAGGTTATGATGCTTTGTGGTGTTTTTTTTGAAAGTTTACCTCCAAAAAATGAAGAACTCAGATCAGAAACACTTCTCGTAGTAGGATAAAATACTTTGTGCTATTTTCTCGAAAGGTTACGACCCAAAAATGAAGTACTCGGATCAGTACCACTTCTCGTAGCAGGAAGAGATTCTTTGTGGTGTTTTTTGAAAGTATTCCATCCATAAATGAAGTACTCAGATCAGAAACACTTCTCGTAGCAGGATTATATGCTTTGTGGTGTTTTCTTGAATGTTTACCACCCATAAATGAAGTACTCAGACATGACACTTAGATTGCTATTCTACGCTTATTCGTGGTGGTTTCCTGAAAGTTTTGGAGTTTTCTTTAAACCATACTTCCCATAAATGAAGTACTCGAATCAGAAACACTTCTCGTAGCAAGATAAGATGCTTTGTGATGTTTTCTTGAATGTTTACCACCCATAAATGATGTAATCAGACATGAAACACTTGGAGTGGTATTCTATACTTCTTTGTGGTGGTTTCAAGAAAGGTTACCATGCTTAAATGAAGTACTCGAAGAAGAAACAAATCTCACAGAAGGCTATGGTGCTTTGTGGTGTTTTCTTGAATGTTTACTACCCAAAAAATGAAGAACTCAGACCAGAAACACTTCTCGTAGTAGGATTATATGCTTTGTGGTGTTTTCTTGAATGTTTACAACTCATAAATGAAGTACTCAGACATGACACTTAGATTGCTATTCTACGCTTATTCGTGGTGGTTTCCTGAAAGTTTTGGAGTTTTCTTTAAAGCATACTGCCCATAAATGAAGTACTCGAATCAGAAACACTTCTCGTAGCATGATAAGATGCTTTGTGATGTTTTCTTGAATGTTTTCCACCCATAAATGATGTAATCAGACATGAAACACTTGGAGTGGTATTCTATACTTCTTTGTGGTGGTTTCAAGAAAGATTACCATGCTTAAATGAAGTACTCGAAGAAGAAACACATCTCACAGAAGGCTATGGTGCTTTGTGGTGTTTTCTTGAATGTTTACTACCCAAAAAATGAAGAACTCAGACCAGAAACACTTCTCGTAGCAGGATTATATGCTTTGTGGTGTTTTCTTGAATGTTTACCACCCATAAATGAAGTACTCAGACATGACATTTAGATTGCTATTCTACGCTTATTCGTGGTGGTTTCCTGAAAGTTTTGGAGTTTTCTTTAAAGCATACTGCCCATAAATGAAGTACTCGAATCAGAAACACTTCTCGTAGCATGATAAGATGTTTTGTGATGTTTTCTTGAATGTTTACCACCCAAAAATGATGTAATCAGACATGAAACACTTGGGGTGGTATTCTATACTTTTTTGTGGTGGTTTCAAGAAAGGTTACCATGCTTAAATGAAGTACTCCAAGAAGAAACACATCTCACAGAAGGCTATGGTGCTTTGTGGTGTTTTTTTTAATGTTTACTACCCAAAAAATGAAGAACTCAGACCAGAAACACTTCTCGTAGTAGGATAAAATGCTTTGTGGTGTTTTCTCAATGGGTACGACCCAAAAATGAAGTACTCGGATCATTTCCACTTCTCGTAGCAGGATTATATGTTTTGTGCTGTTTTCTTGAATGTTTACCACCCATAAATGAAGTACTCAGACATGACACTTAGATTGGTATCTATGCTTTTTCGTGGTAGTTTCCTGAAAGATTTGGAATTTTATTGAAAGTTTACCACCTATAAATGAAAGTACCCGGATCAGAAACACTTCTCGTAGCATGATTAGATGAGTTGTGGTGTTTTATTGAATTGTTACCATCAATAAATGATGTAATCAGACATGAAGCACTTGGAGTAGTATTCTATGCTTCTTTGTGGTGGTTTCAAGAAATTTTACCACCCTTAAATGAAGTACTCGAAGAAGAAACACTTCATAGTAGGCTATGATGTTTTGTGGTGTTTTCTTGAATGTTTACCACCCATAAATGAAGTACTCAGATCAGAAACACTTCTCGTTATAGGATATAATGCTTTGTGGTGTTTTCTAGAATGGTTACGACCCAAAAATGAAGAACTCGGATCAGTACCACTTCTCGTAACATGATGAGATTCTTTGTGTTGTTTTTTTAATGTTTACCACCCATAAATGAAGTACTGCGATCAGAAACACTTCTCGTAGCAGGATAAGACGCTTTGTGGTGATTTCTTGAATGATTACCACCCGTAAATTAATTTTTCAGACATAAAGCACTAAGATTGGTATTCTACGCGTCTTCATGGTGGTTTCCTAAAAGGTTTGGATTTCTTTGGAATGTTTACCACTTATAAATGAAGTACTTACCAGAAATACTTCTCGTAGCAGGATAAGATGCTTTGAGGTGTTTTTTTGAAGGTTACCACTCAGACATGAAGCACTTAGATTGGTCTTCTACGCTTCTTCGTGGTAGTTTTCTGAAAGATTTGTAGGTTTCTTGAATGTTTACCACCCATAAATGCAGTACTCGGATCAGAAACACTTCTCGTAGCATGATTAGATGCTTTGTGATGTTTTCTTGAATGGTTACCATTCATAAATGATGTAATCAGACATGAAGCACTTGGAGTGGTATTCTATGCTTCTTTGTGGTGGTTTCAAGAAAGGTTACCACGCTTAAATGAAGTACTCGAAGAAGAAAGACTTCATAGTAGGCTATGATGTTTTGTGGTATTTTTTTGAATGTTTACCACCCATAAATGAAGTACTCAGATCAGAAACACTTCTCGTTATAGGATATAATGCTTTGTGGTGTTTTCTAGAATGGTTACGACCCAAAAATGAAGAACTCGGATTAGTACCACTTCTCGTAACATGATGAGATTCTTTGTGTTGTTTTTTTAATGTTTACCACCCATAAATGAAGTACTGCGATCAGAAACACTTCTCGTAGCATGATTAGATGCTTTTTGATGTTTTTTTGAATGGTTACTATTCATAAATGATGTAATCAGACATGAAGCACTTGGAGTGGTATTCTATGCTTCTTTGTGGTGGTTTCAAGAAAGGTTACCATGCTTAAATGAAGTAATCAGATCAGAAACACTTTTTCGTTGTAGGATAAGATGTTTTGTGGCGTTTTCTCCAATGGTTACCATCCAAAAATGAAGTAATCGGTTCATAAACACTTCTCGTAGCAGGATAAGATGGTTTGTGATGTTTTCTTGAATGATTACCACCCATAAATTAGGTATTCATATATGAAGCACTTAGATTGGTATTCTACGCTTCTTCATGGTAGTTTCCTGAAAGGTTTGGAGTTCTCTTGAAAGCTTACCACTCATAAATGAAGTACTATGATCAGAAACACTTCACGTAGCAGGATAAGATGCTTTGTGGTATTTTCTTGAATGTTACCACCCATAAATTAAGTACTCAGACATGAAGCACTTAGATTGGTGTTCTACGCTTCTTCGTGGTAGTTTTCTGAAAGATTTGTAGGTTTGTTGAATGTTTACCACCCATAAATGAAGTACTCGGATCAGAAACACTTCTCGTAGCATGATTAGATGCTTTGTGGTATTTTCCTTAATGGTTACCATCCATAAATGATGTAATCAGACATGAAGCACTTGGAGTGGTATTCTTTGCTTCTTTGTTGTGGTTCCAAGAAATTTTACCACGCTTAAATGAAGTACTCGAAGAAGAAACACTTCTCATAGTAGGCTCTGATGCGTTGTGGTGTTTTTTGAGTGTTTACCACCCATAAATGAAGTACTCAGATCAGAAACGCTTCTCGTAGTATGATAAAATATTTTGTGGTGTTTTCTCGAACGGTTACGACCCAAAAACTAGTTCTCGGATCAGAACCACTTCTCGTAGCAGGATGAGATTCTTTGTGGTGTTTTTTTATTGTTTTCCCCCCATAAATGATGTACTCAGATCCGAAACATTTCTCGTAGTAGGATTATAAGCTTTGTGGTGTTTTCTTGAATGTTTACTACCGATTAATAAAGTACTCAGAAATGACACTTAGATTGGTATTCTACGATTCTTCGTGGTGCTTTCCTGAAAGGTTTCGAGTTTTCTTGAAAGGTTACCACCCATTAATGATGTACTCGAATCAAAAACACTTCTCGTAGCAGGATAAGATGCTGTGGCATTTTCTTGAACGTTTACAGTCCATAAATGAAGTAATCAAACGTGAAGCACTTAGAGTGGTATTCTAAGCTTCTTTGTGGTGTCTTCATGAAAGATTTAGAGTTTTCTTGGTAGGTTACCACTCATAAATGAATTAATCAGATCAGAAACACTTCACGTAGTAGGAGAAGATGCTTTGCGATGTTTTCTTGAATGGTTACTGCCCAAAAATGAAGTAGTCGGACCAGTACCACTTCTCGTAGTAGGATAAGATGCTTTGTGGTGTTTTCTTGAATGTTTACCACCCATAAATGAAATAATCAGACATGAAGAAGAAACACTTCTCATAGTAGGCTATGATGTTTTGTAGTGTTTTCTTGAATGTTTACCGCCCATAAATGTACTCAGATCAGAAACACTTCTCGTAGCAGGAGATGCTTTGTGGTGTTGTCTTGAATGTTTATCTCCCATAAATGATGTATTCAGATCAGAAACACTTCACGTAGTAGGATAAAATGCTTTGTGTTGTTTTCTCGAATGGTTATGACCCAAAAATGAAGTACTCGGATCAGTACCACTTCTCGTAGCAGGATGAGATTCTTTGTGGTGTTTTTTGAATGTTTACCACCCAACAATGAAGTACTTGGATCAGTACCACTTCTTGTAGCAGGATTATATACTTTGTGGTGTTTTCTTGAATGTTTACCACCCATAAATGAATTACTCAGACATGACACTTAGATTGGTGTTCTACGCTTCTTTCTGGTAGTTTCTTGAAAAATATGAAATTTTCTTGAAAGTTTACCACCTATAAATGAAGTACCCGGATCAGAAACACTTCTCGTAGCATGATTAGATGATTTGTGGTGTTTTCTTGAATGGTTACCATCCATAAATGATGTAATCAGACATGAAGCACTTGGAGTAGTATTCTATGCTTCTTTGTGGTGGTTTCAAGAAATTTTACCACGCTTAAATGGAGTACTCGAAGAAGAAACACTTCTCATAGTAGGCTATGATGCTTTGTGGTGTTTTTTGAATGTTTACCACCCATAAATGAAGTACTTAGATCAGAAACACTTCTCGTTATAGGATAAAATGCTTTGTGGTATTTTCTCGAATGGTTACGACCCAAAAATGAAGTACTCGGATCAGTACCACTTCTCGTAACAGGATGAGATTCTTTGTTGTGTTTTTTGAATGTTTACCACCCATAAATGAAGTACTCAGATCAGAAACACTTCTCGCAGCAAAATTATATGCTTTGTGGTGTTTTCTTGAATGTTTACCACCCATAAATGAAGTAATCAAACATGACACTTAGATTGGTATTCTAAGCTTCTTGAAAGCTTACCACCCATAAACAGTGACAGAGCTAGAATTTTAGGTTAGGGGTTACCAAAAATATTAAAATAAAGAAAAGTCGATAGTAAATACTACATCCAATTAAATATTAAACAATTTTTTTCATAAAAATAGTTCAACAAAAGACCAATCAAATTCTATTCAATTTATATATTGCAATAAAAATTACATCTCTATTAATTTAAATTTAGCTCTACGACTACCCAAAGAGTAATACAAATCGATAATCTCATCAGAAGTAAATCTTTCAGCAATTTCCTTCTCAATATAAACAATCATGTAATCTCGAAGTAAATTATCTCCCATTTTGTTTCGAAAGCCGGTCTTGATCAATTTCATTGTTGTTAATGCACGTTCAGTAGTTGCAGTTGAGACATGAAGAATCGTGATTAATCGCAATAATCTGTCAACCATTGGATAAATAGCAAATTTGCCAGTTTCAACCAACCGACGAGTCAAATCAGCAAGTGATGATGAGCTCTGAAGAATTGGATGGTTGCGTACATCAAGCTCATAATGTGGCAATTGACATTCCAATTAAGCTCTCTCTTGATTATTAAAATCAACGGGATAGAATTTTTCCACCAAGGTGCATATTTTTTTGATGTTGAAGGAGTTGTTGTCTCTCGGATCTAACACAACCAGCAAGGGTTAAGAGCTCCATTGATTGCTCACTGAATCGAGCATTTAATTCTTGTAGTTGTTGATCTATTACTGTTGTAAATATGTCAAATCGATAATGATGCTTTATTGTTCTATTGTCATGCTTATTTCGAGATCTAGTAAAATCAACATACCTACAATTCATATCAAAAAGTTTAATTTCATTATTTTTACATAATGAATTTATCGGGATTTAGTACGTCACATACCTACGATTCATATCAGGAAGCTCAATATCATGTTTTTCACAAAATGAATTCACCTTCTCTAAAAGAGGCTCCCACCCATTATCTCGCAGCTTTTGAAGTAACACTTTTGTTGTTGAAATAAGATGTAAGGCATATAGAATATCCAAAGATTTTTGTTGCAAAGCTTGGCACAATGTATCAGTAATGGTCATAATCTCTTTCATTAGATGCAAAATAAGCACAAAATCAAAAGAGTTGAGCTTCTTAAGAGCACACTAGCATCTCCTCGAGCATGATACGAGAGTGAACGATCATATGCTAAACTTTGCAAAACTGAAACAGTAGCACCAAACATTCTTGCTAAGCTACAAATTGATTTGTAGTGAGAACTCCACCTAGTGTCTCCAGGCCTCTACAATGTACCAATCTGATTTTTTCCTCTTCCAGTATCAAGCTCCTCCAATTCAACTTCACGTGCAATTTCCTCAGCTTGTTTTGCTAACAACTCATCATTTCGCTTGGTTGACCCGCTTACGATATTTATGATGAAAACTGCATCTTGAAAGAAATTATGAACATCAGCTACCTATTGAAAAAAAAAAATAATGTTACTATTTGTAAGTAGTAAAAAAATTAGTCAAAATGCACACACTTATCTGAAGCAGTGAAGCTAGTGCATTATAAAATTTATATTATCAACTATCTAGGCCAAACTTTATGAGCTTACTGCCCGTGATATTGAATTAGTAACTTGATTAATGAATCACGATGGATAAAAAAAGCCAATTAATGAATCAAGACCATAACAGTGTCGACTGTTACATTTATAAAACAATAGTATTAGATTATTAGTAATGTACCTCTCTTGATGCTGTAAAATTGTAGCTGGTGAGTCATGCAATGCACGTAGTATGCATAAGGACACTCTTTGAGTATAAGAGCTTGCAACCCATTCCACTCACCGCGCATGTTACTTGCTCCGTCATATTCTTGACCTCTAATATTTTGTACACTCAAATTATTATTGGATAGGACATTACAAATTGAGTTCTGGAGAGTCAATGCGGTAGTATCTTTCACATGAACAAGGTCAAGAAAACGCTCTTTTATGAACCCTTCCTTATCGACAAATCGAACAACCATTGCCATTTGCTCCTTTTTTGATTCATCTCGAGATTCATCAACAATTAAGCAAAACTTACTATTACCAATTTCATCCCGAATTGCAATTTGCACTTTGTGAGCAAAGGCATGAAGAATTTCCTTCTGAACTACCGGTGAGGTGTACTTTGCATTTCTTGGAGCATTTTCTAAAACAACACCTTTCACTTCTTTATTGTAAGATGCCAAAATCTTGATCATCTCAAGAAAATTTCCTTGATTCTAGATTCAGAAGATTCATCGTGACCTCTAAATGCACATGCTTGAAATGTCAACCATCTTATAGCATCGATTGATGTTTTAAACCGTAGTCTAGCCTCTACCACCACTTTTTCGTTTTGCTTCTCTATCACCTTTTCAATATGACCCATGCTATTCTTGAGATTCTCATAACATCTCACTGCAAAATTATGAGCCGAATTTGCATCTTTGCCCATGTGAGTTAGAAATGCACATTCTTTTCCATGATGAACTTTTCTCCATTTTTGAAACCCTTTCACTGTGAATGTGTCTGAACCACTCCTTCCTTGTGGTTTTGTTGAAAAAAGAAAACAAGGAAAGCAATAAGCACGTTCTATGGTAGGTGAAAATTCCAGCAAAGGAAAAGTTGTGAAATAGTTGTATTGGAAGCGACGACGACGACCTTCAGATCCAGCGAGTGGATATACATCCAAGTAAGGTTGAAATGGTCCCACATTTATGTAGAACCTTCGGACTTCATCTCTTTTACTGAAAGGATATTCATGAATTTGAGGGCGCTTACCGAGATCTCTCTCATATGTGCCAGATTCAATCATTGGTTCTTGTGTTGGAACTTCATTTGACACTTGTGAATTTTGCTCCTGAACTTCATTTGACATTTGTGAAGTTACGGCTTGATGAGTTACAATAGATTGGGAGCTTGAAGGCATTTCTACTTTCTTGAAAAAGCTTTCAAGAGTTTTTATTTTCTTCATGTTGACACTTAATAAAAAAAATGACAAAGAAATCTCACTTTATTCTGATAATTGCAACTAGCCAACAAAAAGAAACTAGAATTTACGATGTCACTGGTAACGTTTTAATTAACAAAATCAAATAGATTACATCAGTTCAAGATTGAGCCACATAGTCAAGCTACAATTTTTTTTCTGATACATATAGTAAAGCTACATTTGGAATTCAATTTGAAAGAAGAGGAGCTAAGATGCTGGTGAAAACACAATTTGCTACTCGCATAAAGGTTGTCATTCCATTTATTTGCCTTAAACAAATTTGGCAAATAAATGCCCTCATATATTCTGGATACTCAGTATCTGTATCCACTCATGAAAAAATGGCAAATATTTTTTTTTCGATACTTAGTAGTATTCACTCATATATTCTGGATATGATTTAACAATTATTCACCCAAATATCCAATATAATGAAGGATGTGTGTTTTGAAAGTTACTTTTTTTAATGAATTATGTATTGTTCATGAATTAAAATGTTATCATAAATTTTTATTCCTTGAGATTAACATGTTATATCTTTAGAAGTGTTCAAGAAGATGCGCTTGATCTTGAACAATAGAACTCTTCAGATTAAAAACATGTAATCTTAAATATGTTCACAATCAAGATAATTAAGGAGGAACATTAATTATCGTATAAGATTGTCATGTCAATTAAAGTACATTGCAGTTCTATAAATGTTGATAAGTGATTATAATTTAATGACATTAATATATAAAATGTTTATTATATATTGAACATGACCTAATTAGATGGAGCATTATATGGATTGTGTTTGTGTCATTAATCTTTCCATAGTGTTTTTGAATCTTAGATATGAGATGTATAGATTTTTCACATGAGAAGTTTATAATGTGATTATTATTTAAAAACTATCTCATGATAGGAATAAAATAGTAATTCATTATTTATGACTTGTGCGGGAGAAATTTATGTATCAATATTATCATTGTCCCTCAATTAATTTGAGTTATGATATTACTGAGCCCCTTGGTAAAGTGAAATTATATAGCATGCAATATAACTAATGTAGTTATAATTATAATTCACTTGAGAGATCAAGAAAAGAATATAATGCAAAAATGACACGATTCTATTTTGCATATCATTCATAATATCATGCGACAAGGATAGACACAAATTTAAGTGAACAAAAAATAATAATTACTATGTGGTTTGGGTGACTATAATGCAATGATAGAACCTCTTATAGTCAATAATATAAAATATTTTATATTATATCCCAAGACGACATAGATCCTCTGTAAGGTCACACCAAATGAATAGAAACAACAAGTGTTTTGCATTTTATATGATGTATTTCTTTTCAAGATATATGAAATAAAATACATGTGATAAAATGATAAAATAAAAATGTCATCATATGACATGCTTAGTCGATAAATAAATTTATGAGAATATGTGAGTATTATTTGATATAATGTTCAAAAACGTTATAATAATAATATGAATATCACATATTGAATAATATAATTATATTATTGAATCGTAAATTTATTTATTTAAACTCATTGCAAGATATGATTAAAGAGTAACAAGAGGTATTACATTAGTGTAATTAATTCAAATTAGCACTAAAGGTTGCCCTAGGGTTTGGTTATATAAAGGGATGTGTTTGAGGTGAAAAATCATTTTTTTCTCTCTTTTGCTATAGTACCGTGAATAGTGCCACCCCCTCCATCTTCCTCTCTTGTGTGAAGAAAAGAAACCCTCTCTTCTCCTCTTTATCTCTTGCATAGTTTAGCCACCAAATAAACTAGTTTTTTCATTGAAGAATAAAGAGTTAGGTGGTTGGATCTAAGCTTTAAACCATACATCCATCTATCTAAGAGGTGTATTGGTTTGTTGTTTAGCTTCAAGGTGAACCAAGAGGTTGGAAGGTGCTTCCAAACCCGGTGAAGAAGACGACGATTTTTCCAAGAGATCTAGAAGAGAAACCGACTTCTCTCTACCAAGAGATTTGACAATCTCTTTAAGTATAAATCTTTAACCTCTTGTGTAGATGATAAATAAGATTACTAGTTATTTATTTGATGCACATGAGGTGCTTGATGAAATGTTTATATGTAGTTTGCTTGCTATTGTCATAAAATAAGGTAGATCTTGTGTATTGAGTCACATTGAGGAGAAAAATTTTAATTTTCTACCTCTTGAACTTACACATGAAATCTCAACAGTGGTATCAGAGCTTAGGCTTGTTTTATGACAATAATACTATTTAATTAGTGCTAAGTTAAGTGCACAAGTATTTAGTTAACTATCTCTCAAGTTTCTACTTCATAAATCTGTCATTTTAAGTTCTTATGGGTTTTAAACACTTTGGTACTATTTAAATCATGAAATTTTATGAATCAAAAAATTTCTACATTAGTTTATAATGTGTGGATGAAGATTCTAAAATAAAACAGGGAGTTTAGACCGTTTTATTAAGACAAACAAAAATAACAAAAAAGGATACAGTGCTGGAATTTCTGTGTCCAGTTTTCTGTTTTCGTTGAGATTCAAAATTACATATCTCGAATTTGGATGAAGTGATATTTGCATTTAACCTATCACTGGAAAGGTGATGAAGTGTAGTTTTCAGAAAACTATATTATGCAATACAAAAATATTACTAAATTTTGTGAAATTATTAAAATACAGAGGTGACTACAATCTGTTTTTCAGATCTGAAACTCTGTATTCAAACGTAATTTTCTCACAAATGGTTAAACAAATTCCAGTTTTATTTTTATCTCTAGAAAGATGCTTAAGTCTAGTTTTCAGAAATATTTAAATTGTAATTTAATTCAAAACACACAATTTATAGCATAGAAAACATTGACAAGTGCGCAGCAGATCGAAACTGGAAATTGTTTTTGAAATCTGTTTTTTATATTTAGAATTATTGCACAAAGGGTTATTTTGCAATATCTATTGTATTAGAACTCATCCAAGTAATATTAAAAATGAGTAATGTTAAAAGTGGTGTGAAACTAAAATCTTATTAGCTACAATAATAATTTATGTTTTCTAAAAGTTTCATATAAATTTCAAACGCTTGAAATATATGAATATTAGAAGACATTAAGAATTCGTGAGTAGAGCATATGAAATGACATTTAAGTGATAGATACATATTAAAATCATTTTTTGGGATTTAAAATGATTTAGATGGATTAAGAACTTGAGAGATATAGGCTTAACTAAATAAGATTGAATAGTGTGGTAATACTACACATGCATGCTAACTTTGTTTTCTAGGAGGATTGTGGGTTTGTATGGCTCAAGATTTCAATGCCTTGTGTGTTGTAATGAATGATATGTGTGAATTATTGTAATACGGCCCAAAGTGCCATTAATATTAAATTATGGCAAATATGTTAAGTTGTCATTCATGTATTAAATTATTCATGGCTTGCATGCCACTTAGTAACTTAGTATTTGGGGATTCTAAATGTTATTTTTATTTTATTTTAGAATACTATAAGAGATAGAATGAGAATTGGGTGGGTGCTTGTAGCTTAGAAATGTATCATTCATGAGGTGATTGGTAGAGCTACAAGAATGCAAGCGGGAGCCATACAACCCACAAATATTTTGAATATATGAGATAATTGAAATGCTTAGGATAAGTACGGTTGTTTGAATACATGACCTACCAAACTAATCAAAGTCATCATATATGTCCATGAAAAATTTAAGAATATCTTTCCTTCTCATTTTATCCACTTTAAGCTAGTAATTAGGAATAAGCATGAGTGTGATCTTAATTACTTGAAATTGTGGAACTTACATAAGTTCGTCATTAGACCATAAATGAGTGGGAGTTGTGTGAGGCACATCTCTTCCTTATTATGTGGGAATGACTATTTATGTTTGTTGTCCAATAAAATGAGTTTCTTATAACAAATCACCAAGATCTAGACTTGTGTTTTGGAAAAGAGAATTTTATTAAGAAATTGGATTATTATTTCTTAAAGAAAAACAACAAGAATCATAAGGTTTAAGTTTTGCTTAAAAGTTATGATTGGTAAATGATACCTACCTAAACAAATATTTAGATGAGTCTATTTATTTGAAAAGGATCTTGTGTGACTACCAAAAATGGACAGCTTTAAATATTTATGTTAGTCCAAATTTTATTTTATTCATGAACATTAACACATACCCTTAAATGAATTTTGTAGCTATGTCTACACTTCCTAATTTTCTGCGTTCTATGATCGAAAAACACCCCCTTGCTAATGACGGGTCAAACTATTCTGATTGGATTCTCAAATTGAACATCGTGTTGCGCTTAGAGGATCTCTTACATATACTGAACAACGATTGTCCAGTTGAAAAGGATCTAGGTAAGCCAACTGATGAAGAAAAGGAGATCCAAAAGAAATGGAAAGAGCAGGAACGAATTGTGCAAACTCTGATCTTGGCCACTCTTGGCGATCAGTTGCAAAGAAAGTTTCTAGACACTCCAGCCATGGAAATTATGGTTCAATTGGAGAAGATGTTCACTGATAGTGGTCGTAAGGAGCGTTATAAGACCACAATCGCACTCACAAGGTGTAAGATGTTGGAGGCTGACTCTGTCTCAATGCACTTTCTTAAAGTGCAGGGCCATCTGGAGAAATTGGAGAAGTTGAATTCTCCGATGCCCGAAGACATTGCTGAGGATATCATTCTTGGGCCTCTTCCATATTCCTACAAGGATTTTATCATGCATTATCACATGCGTGAGAAGAAGATGACTTTGAATGAGCTTCATAATGCCCTCAAGACTGTTGAGGTTGACATGGGAAAGACAAAGGAAAAATCTGTCTTAGCCGTCGCATCAAGTAGCAAGAAGATTGCCAAGAATAAAGGCAAGGCAAATAGCAAGACAAGTAAGGCGCATCCCTCAACCAAGGGCAAAAGTGGAGGAGCTCAAGTGAGCACCTCCAAGGGAAGCAAGAAGAAGAACTCTCCAAGTTCTGACACTGAGTGCTTTCATTGTCACGAGAAGGGACACTTCAAAATGAATTGTCCCAAGTATAAGCGTGACTTGGATGAAGGCAAGGTTGAGCGCAAGCGCCCCAAATGTATACTTGTTATTGAATTAAATTTAAATTTAGCCACAACTATCCAAGATTGGGTAATCGATACCGGATCATGTGCTCACTTAGTTTCTAATGTGCAGGCACTAAAGGATAGGAGATCGCTCTCGAAAGGAGAGGTTGTTTTGAAGGTTGGAAATGGTGCGAGTATTTCTGCAGTAGCAGTTGGCACCCTCGACCTTCACTTATCTAGTGGTTTATGTTTAAGTTTAAGAGATGTCTATCATGTTTCTTCTGTATTTCGAAACATTATTTCTGTGTCATGTTTGGATACATATGTCTTTTGTTTTGTAATAGATAACTCTCGTATGGTTATTTCAAAGGATGGTTTATTTTATGCAAATGCTTTCATTTCAAATGGATTATATTTGCTTGATTTGGTTAATGATAGACATGTGTTGAACATCAATAACAAGAGACTCAAGATATCTCATACAAACGAGACACTTTTGTGGCACTATCGCCTTGGTCACATAAATGAGAAACACATAAAGAAATTGCAGCAAGCTAATCTTTTAGATTCTCTTGATAGTAAAGCAATTGGAACATGTGAGTCTTGTTTATCTGGAAAGATGACTAAATCACCATTCAAGAAGAAAGATGCAAGAGCGAATGGCTTATTAGAACTAATACATTCTGATGTATGTGGTCCAATGAGTAAGAGTGCAAGAGATGGTTATAGATACTTCATTACCTTCATAGATGACTATAGTCGATATGGCTATGTGTATCTTATGAAGAATAAGAGTGAATCCTTTGAAAAATTCAAAGAATACAAGAATGAAGTAGAGAACCAACTTGACAAAAGAATTAAAGCCTTACGAACTGATCGTAGAAGTGAATACTTGAGCAATGAGTTTAGCGCATACTTGAAAGAGTGTGGTATCATACCACAACTCACTCCACCCGGAACACCACAATGGAATGGTGTTTCCGAGAGAAGGAATCGAACCTTGCTTGATATGGTTCGTTCAATGATGTGTCAAACATAGCTACCTTTGAATTTTGGGGTCATGCACTCCAAACAGCAGCTCACACATTAAACATTGTTCCATCAAAATCCGTTGAGAAAACTCCACATGAGTTGTGGATGGGTAAGCCACCCAACATATCATTCCTCAAAATTTGGGGTTGTGAGGCATATGTCAAGCGTATGATGTCAACTAAACTCGAACCCAAAGCGGATAAATGCTTCTTCATTGGATACCCAAGAGAAACAAAAGGGTATAGCTTTTGGCACAAGTCAACGAATATTATATTTGTTAAGAAAGGTGCAGTTTTCTTAGAGGAGTTTCTCGAAAGAATCAAAAGCAATGGCAGTAGGATAATACTTGAGGAAACTCAAGTAGACCTACAAGTACCCGATCATGAAACGAATGATGTCATTCAAGATGATCGTGAAATGCCACATGAAGCTCCTTTAATCAGTAGGAGTACAAACAGTCAAACTTCACAAAGATTTGTCGAAGAGATTGAGAATTCTCCACCAAGTGTTCGTTCAACTCGAGTTGAGCGTGAACTAATTCCGCAAGAAATTGTGGAAGAAGTTCAAGAAGCTCAAGAGGAGTTACAAGAACAAAGAGAGCTTAGAAGGTCGACAAGGGAGAGAAGAAGACCCAACTTTTATATGGGTCTTCATGAGGTATTAGTAATGGATACCGAAGAACCCTTGACCTACGAGGAAGCAATAGAAAGAAAAGACTCCAAAGCATGGCATGAAGCCATGGAATCCGAAATACAATCCATGCATGACAACCAAGTATGGAACCTGGTTGATCTTCCTAAAGGAAAGAAAGCCATTCGAAACAAATGGGTTTTCAAGAGGAAGATGGACATGAATGGTAACATGACAACCTACAAGGCAAGACTTGTAGCAAAAGGTTTTAGTCAAATTCAAGGAATTGACTATGATGAAACATTTTCACCAGTTGCCATGTTCAAATCTATTCGGATTATGCTAGCTATTGCCGCTTTCTATGATTATGAAATTTGGCAATTGGATGTAAAAATAACTTTCCTAAATGGTAAGCTAGATGAGGATGTGTACATGTTACAACCTCAAGGTTTTGAAGATTCAAAGAATAGCAACAAAGTATGCAAGCTTCAAAAAGCTATTTATGGCTTGAAGCAAGCATCAAGGAGTTGGAACAAGCGCTTTGATGAAGAGGTTAAAATCATTGGATTCATTCAAAGCAAGGAAGAACCTTGTGTATACAAGAAGGTTAGTTGGAGCCATATACAGTTCTTGATCTTATATGTCGACGACATATTATTGATGGGAAATGAATTATCTTTGATGGAGCAAACAAAGAGCTCATTGAAAACAACATTTTCAATGAAGGACATGGGCGAGGCTCAATATGTCTTAGGGATTAAGATATATAGAGATAGTTCTCGTAAACTCATTGGTTTAAGTCAAAAAGTGTATATTGACAAGATCTTGGAGAGGTTTCATATGGAAAATTCCAAGAAAGGAAACGTGCCAATGAGGGTGTCTGTGCAACTTAGCAAGTCACAGTGTGCTACAACACGCAAAGACATTGAATACATGAATAATGTTCCCTATGCGTCTGCTATAGGTTCCATTATGTATGCTATGACTTGCACAAGACCCGATGTCGCATATGCTCTGAGCATGACAAGTCGTCATCAAGCTTCACCTGATCCTGAACATTGGACTGCAGTCAAGAACATTCTTAGGTACCTGAAAAGGACCAAGAATAAGTTTCTTGTCTATGGTGGTCAAAGAGAACTCATTGCAGAAGATTATACTGATGCTAGTTTTATGACCGATCCCGACGACAGAAGATCTCAATCTGGATACATTTTTCTTCTGAATGGTGGTGCTATGAGTTGGCGTAGTTGGAAGCAATCAACTACAACAGACTCAACCACCTCAGCGGAAGTCATGGCGGCTGCAGAGGCAAGCAAAGAGGGAGTCTGGATAAAGAAGTTCCTTGAGGAACTAGGCGTCGTTCCATCCAGTGATGGGCCCTTGGAGCTATTTTGCGATAATAGTTCATCTATTTCGCAAATTAAGGAGCCAAAATCACATCACAAGACAAAATACATGGATAGAAAGTACTTTGTAACTCGAGACTTCATCAACGAAGGCAAAATTGCACTATTATGGGTAGACACAAACAGCAACACAGCTGATCCCTTCACCAAGCCTCTATCACAAGCCAAAAGCGAAGTTCACTTCGAGTCCATGGGTTTGCAAGACCATGGAGAGTGGCTTGAAGACTGATAGTATAATATTTTTCCATCTTTAGAGTTTATGGTACATGAGTTATGTATATATAAGAAACTTTAAAAACAAGTGGAAGACTGAAGGATGTGTGTTTTGAAAGTTACTTTTTTAATGAATTATGTATTGTTCATGATTTAAAATGTTATCATACATTTTTGTTCCTTGAGATTAACATGTTATATCTTTAGAAGTGTTCAAGAAGATGCGCTTGATCTTGAACCATAGAACTCTTCAGATTAAACATGTAATCTTAAATATGTTCGCAATCAAGATAATTAAGGAGGAACATTAATTATCGTATAAGATTGTCATGTCAATTAAAGTACATTGCAGTTCTATCAAGCTTTTAAAAAACGGAGTTTAAACTTCAGTTTAACCGGTTTAACTGGAAAAACTTGTCATGGCGTTAAGTTTTCAGGAAAAAACGTTTTTAACTGGTTTTCTGCAGTTTAACGGTTTTAACTCCGTTTAAACCGTGTAAATCCGTTAAAATCAGGTTGTTTTAACGCCATTTTTTATTTTTTATTTTTTTATTTTTTTATTTTTTTATTTTTATTTGTGTTTTTGCTGAATGCTTACTGTAATGTACTTGGTGATTTGTCAACTTGTTGAATTAATTTAGTTTTTCAATTTTTGTTTACTATTTTATTAACTTGAGATTAGTTATTGTGAGCTTAGTCGGGTAGTTACTAGGGTTATGATGATGTGTTGATTGTTTGGGTACACTGGTCTTGTTATATTGATGCTGACATGAGATATTATTATGTTGGTACAACTTACGCAATTAGATAGTGGAGGTTATAAAAAATACACATTTCAAAATAAAATACATTCTAAATTCTAATTATTAAACATATCATATAACATCATTTATATTTTTAAACAATGAACAAGGCAGCAATGCTAATAATAATGTTAAATATATTATATAATATATAGTTACATAGAGTCATACATATGACAAAAGTGTATGTTTGCACCATAATTTGGTCTAAATTAAATAAATAATAGACAAAAAATGGTTGGCCGTTTTTTAATTTAACTTCCGTATAATTCCGTTTTAACGTTAAACCGTTAAGCGACCACCTCACCATTAAGGGTCGTTAAACGTTTTTTAAAAACTTGAGTTCTATAAATGTTGATAAGTGATTATCATTTAATGACATGAATATATAAAATGTTTATTATATATTGAACATTACCTAATTAGATGGAGCATTATACGGATTGTGTTTGTGTCATTAATGTTTCCATAGTGTTTTTGAATCTTAGATATGAGATGTATAGATTTTTCACATGAGAAGTTTATAATGTGAATATTATTTAAAAACTATCTCATGATAGGAATAAAATAGTAATTCATTATTTATGACTTATGCGGGAGAAATTTATGTATCAATATTATCATTGTCCCTCAATTAATTTGAGTTATGATATTACTGGGCCCCTTGGTAAAGTGAAATTATATAGCATGCAATATAACTAATGTAGTTATAATTATAATTCACTTGAGAGATCAAGAAAAGAATATAATGCAAAAATGACACGATCCTATTTTGCATATCATGCGACAATGATAGACACACATTTAAGTGGATAGAAAAATAATAATTACTATGTGATTTGGGTGACTATAATGCAATGATAGAACCTCTTATAGTTAATAATATAAAATATTTTATATTATATCCCAAGATGACATAGATCATCTGTAAGGTCACACCAAATGAATAGAAACAACAAGTGTTTTGCATTTGATATGATGTATTTCTTTTCAAGATATATGAAATAAAATACATGTGATAAAATGATAAAATAAAAATGTCATCATATGACATGCTTAGTCGATAAATAAATTTATGAGAATATGTGAGTATTATTTGATATAATGTTCAAAAACGTTATAATAATAATATGAATATCACATATAGAATAATATAATTATATTATTGAATCGTAAATTTATTTATTTAAACTCATTGCAAGATATAATTAAAGAGTAACAAGAGAAGGCTATTACATTAGTGTAATTAATTCAAATTAGCACTAAAGGTTGTCCTAGGGTTTGGCTATATAAAGGGATGTGTTTGAGGTGAAAAATCATTTTTTTCTCTCTTTTGCTATAGTACCGTGAATAGTGCCGCCCCCTCCATCTTCCTCTCTTGTGTGATGAAAAGAAACCCTCTCTTCTCCTCTTTATCTCTTGCATAGTTTAGTCATCAAATAAACTAGTTTTTCCATTGAATAATGAAGAGCTAGGTGGTTGGATCTAAGCTTTAAACCATACATCCATCTATCTAAGAGGTGTATTGGTTTGTTGTTTAGCTTCAAGGTGAACCAAGAGGTTGGAAGGTGCTTCCAAACCCGGTGAAGAAGAAGACGGTTTTTCCAAGAGATCTAGAAGAGAAACCGACTTCTCTCTACCAAGAGATTTGACAATCTCTTAAGGTATAAATCTTTAACCTCTTGTGTAGATGATAAATAAGATTATTAGTTATTTATTTGATGCACATGAGGTGCTTGATGAAATGTTTAAATGTAGTTTGCTTGCTATTGTCATAAAATAAGGTAGATCTTGTGTATTGAGTCACATGGAGGAGAAAAATTTTAATTTTCTACCTCTTGAACTTACATATGATATCTCAACATATAATTCTTCAAAAAATTTCCCCAAATCCCCAATCAAGAACAGAGACTCGGACAGAGAGAGATAGAGAACCAGAGATGAGATTGCCACTTGATAGAGATATTCTTCAGAGGATGTAGAAGGGAGACAGAGAATGTAGAAGGGAGACGGAGAGTCACGCTCACCAGATGCAATATCAAAACAATAAATGATTCACCGTGGTCCTGGGCTGGGTTTTTTAATTTTATGCAATAAATGATTTTGGGCTTCTGGGCTTTAAGATTTGGAGTTTTCTACTATTCTTCGGGGTGGTTTTCTGAAAGATTTGGAGTTTTCTTGAAAGGTTACCACCCATAAATGAAGTACTCGGATTAGAAACACTTCTCGTAGCAGGATAAGATGTTTTGGCATTTTCTTGAACGTTTAATGCCCATAAATGAAGTAATCAAACGTGAAGCACTAAGAGTGGTATTCTAAACTTCTTTGTGGTGTCTTCATGAAAGATTTATAGTTTTCTTGGTAGGTTACCACTCATAAATATAGAAATCAGATCAGAAACACTTCTCGTAGTAGGAAAAGATGCTTTGCGATGTTTTCTTGAAAGCTTACCACTCATAAATGAAGTACTATGATCAGAAACACTTCACGTAGCAGGATAAGATGCTTTGTGGTATTTTCTTGAATGTTACCACCCATAAATTAAGTACTCAGATCAGAAACACTTCTCGTAGCAGGATTATATACTTTGTGTTGTTTTCTTGAATGATTACCACCCATAAATAAAGTACTCAGACATGACACTTAGATTGGTATTCGACTATTCTTCGGGATGGTTTCCTGAAAGGTTTAGAGTTTTCTTGAAAGGTTACCACCCATAAATGAAGTACTCGGATCAGAAACACTTCTCGTAGCAGGATAAGATGCTGTGGCGTTTTCTTGAACAGACGTTTACCACCCATAAAATGAAGTAATCAAACGTGAAGCACTTAGAGCGGTATTCTATGCTTCTTCATGATGTCTTCATGAAAGATTTAGAGTTTTCTTGGTAGGTTACCACTCCTAAATGAAGTAATCAGATCAGAAACACTTCTCGTAGTAGAATAAGATGCGTTGCAATGTTTTCTTGAATGGTTACTATCCAAAAATTAAGTACTCGGATCAGTACGACTTCTCGTTGTAGGATAAGATGATTTGTGGTGTTTTCTTGAATGTTTACCACTCATAAATTAAGTAATCAGACATGAAGCACTTGGAGTGGTATTCTATGCTTCTTTTGGTGGTTTCAAGAAATTTTAGCACGCTTAAATGAAGTATTCAAAGAAGAAACACTTCTCATAGTAGGCTATGATGCTTTGTGGTGTTTTCTTGAATGTTTACCACCCATAAATGAAGTACTCAAATCAGAAACACTTCTCGTAGCATGATAAGATGCTTTGTGGTATTTTCTTGAATGTTTGCCACCCGTAAATGATGTACTCAGACATGAAACACTTAGATTGACATTCTACGCTTTTTCGCGGTGGTTTCTTGAAAGGCTTGGAGTTTTATTGAAAGGTTACCACCCATAAATGCAGTACTCGGATCAGAAACACTTCTCGTAGCATGATTAGATGCTTTGTGGTGTTTTCTTGAATGTTTACCATCCATAAATGTTGTAATCAGACATGAAGCACTTGGAGTGGTATTCTATGCTTTTTTGTGGTGGTTTCAAGAAAGGTTATCATGCTTAAATGAAGTACTCGAAGAAGAAACACTTCTTGTAGTAGGCTATGATGCTTTTGTGGTGTTTTTTGAATGTTTACCACCCATAAATGAAGTGCCCAGATCAGAAACACTTATCGTAGCAGGATAAGATGCTTTGTGGTGTTTTCTTGAATGTTTGCCACTCATACATGAAGTACTCATATCAGTACCACTTCTAGTAGCAGGATGAGATTCTTTGTGGTATTTTTTGAATGTTTATCATCCATAAATGAAGTACTTAGATCAGAAACATTTTTCGTAGCAGGATTATATGCTTGTGTTACTACTTATATTTGTGGACAAGAAATAACCATAACCATTGACACCCTTTGTGAAGTTTTTGATATTTCAAATGTTGGAGAAGAATTGTACCCATTCAAAATTTTGCCAATCGATGCCAATCACTTTGACTACAAAAGTTGATTTGGGACACATAATCCACAAGAAAAACTTAATGTTACCCATCTTCCGGCCATTTATCGATTGAGTTTCCTTTTCATTAATGTCATCTTAACCCCTAAAGCAAGATTAAGACCAACTTGGAGATGAATGCCATGTACTTGCTTAGGCGTTTGATTTTCTATGATAAGATTGTTCAAATCTCATACATTATCTTGAACCATATGAGATTTACCTTGGCCCATGCCAACAAGTCCTTACCCTATCCTCATCTCTTGACCCAAATCATGACTCATGTCGGCCTAAGAATTCCAAGAAATAACCAATCGGTTTTTAAACTCGACAACCTTGTTGATATACTTGATTCAATTGGATAGGTCAAAGAAGGGCGTTTTTGGGAACCAAGTAAGAAGTATAAGGCAAACCAATGTATTTTAGCATCTAATGTGGCACCAACCCAATAGGATAATCCGGATGAGTGTCTTGATGTTCCAATGGATAACCAAGTACCCGAAAGGAAAAGGAGAAAAGAAGCAAGTCCATTCAATCCTCCACCTAGTCCTCCAAGACCAAAACTAGTGGAGAATGTGTTTTTCCAACCTCCACCTCAACCTCAACCTCAAGCACAACCACAACAACAAGACAATATCTTTCCAAGACCTCCTCAACCTTCAAGATTATATTTGGAGAGTGTGCAACAACTCTCTCATCAATTGCATGATCTTACGTTGCACAAGATGGAGTATTATAGAGGAGTGGATGAAAGATTGGATGAGATCATTGCTTTCCAAGAACAATATCGAGCATCTTGGATTGAGAGATACAGATTTTGAGGTCCCTTACATGAGGAAGATAACTTGTAGACTATGTGAGAGAGCGCAACATCTTGTAGTGTTTAGAATTTCTTAAAATTGTAATTTGCTATGCTCCGTTAAAACTTATTTTATGTTATGTGCTCATGGTGTTTTGTATGCATATTTTGGACTATTATTATATTTTTGTGAATCTTTTATGAGTTGTCTCTTGCATATATTATGATATTTCTCTTGCTTATTGCTCATTTCTATTCTTGAAATTGCAAATTTAAGTTGAAATGAAACTTGTGCTTTAATTGTAAAACTTATATCATTAAGGGAGAGCAAATTTAGAACTTGACTTGCTTATAAATAAATAAATAAATAAATGCTAAAATTCAGGGAGAGCTTTTAAAATTGAGTCTTTTGCCATACTTTGCAAAAAGGGGGAGAAATGTAATAATGTGCATCATATGTTATGCACATCACATATGGTTTTGCAAATTACCAAAAGGAGGAGTTTGTTGGATTAAACTCATCTCTTGTTTGACAATTTGCAAAACAAATCAGTATTAACCTTGCACAATTGAGTTTTGGTGAGATGCTAGTTAACACAGGTACACAATGATGATGCGGAGGCTCAAACTTGCATATACAAGTACAGACATACTCAAAGACATCAAGAGCAAGCAAATTGGGCAATTTTAGAGCCATGCGTTACCATAACGCATGCTCAATCTGTCACAACGAGTGCCCAATCCGTCACAATGTGTTCAAGAGGAGAAGAGCTGAAGATTTTCCAGAGGGATGCGTTACTATAATGCATCAGAGACCCGTCACAACGGTTTTTCTATCCGTCATAACGGGTCTCCAACCCGTCACAACGTCTTATTGCTGAAAAGGGCCCAAAAAATTAGCACCGGTTGCTTTAGAGATTGGCACTAAGTCAACTAGTGCAGCCCAAAAAATTCATCTGAACTCGTTTGGCAGTTGTCGAACGAGTTTGCCACTTGTCAAAAGATTCCTTTTTGAAGTAAAAAAAAACTCGTTTTACAAGTTGCCAATGCATATACTGAAGGAAGCTGATAGACAGATATGTTTCATTGATACACAATCGATACGTGCGTCAACGTACATTGTTATGCATGTTATTCGAGTTTGGTTGCATGTTATTTTGTACTGAAAAAATAATTATACATGTTAAGCACTTGTTATGCATGTTACGCACTTTGTTGCATAACAACGCTTAACATGCATAACAAAGCGCTGAACATGCATAATTATTTTTTTAGTACGCGCATAATATGCATAACAAAGCGCTTAACAAGCATAATTATTTTTTCAGTACAAAATAACATGCAACTTAACTCGAATAATATGCATAACAACTTTTTTAACATGCATAACGACGCACTTTGCTGCACCCATCGATTGCATATCAAGAAAGCGTATCGCCAGAACATTTTCCTATACTATAAATGATATTTGTCTCGTTGGAATCGTCCATCTCTAAATCGAATAAATAAATCAGCCTGAGACATACACTACAACTGTGCGGACGTACCTATGTTGCTCATTAGGGTTGAGGGTTGATTTGAGCCGTTCAAGGTGATTGAAGTTGACGGTTCAAATCTACTGGGTTACAAGATTCAGATCTGATGTTGCGCGGCACGCGACTGTGGGTTGTTCGATTATTCTAAGTTGATAATCGATCCGAACCGTTCAGCTGTGCTACACGGATATTGCGCGGTAGCTGATCCGTGTCCCCGGGTGATATCATATGATGATGTTGAATTGTTGATATCCATCGCACTCCACTACATACCATTAGCCCATTAGGTCCATTACTACCGGATAAGAGCCAATGCAAACCCGGTAGGCGGTACATGTGCTCACCAGTCACCCCCAGAACTCAGAAGAATCCATTCTATTTGTCTAATGGCATTCATCCAAACTCTGCTTTGACGATCCATAGACCATACTCTGTTCAGATGCATTTCTGGGGCCGCAGCTGCTGACCGCGTGTTTAGGCTCTAGACTCTAGAGTGTCAGTTACGGTCTCAAAAATTTACTTTCTATTTTTTTTTTCCTAATTTTCGAAATGAAAAATAAGTTGAACTCAGGTGTCGGTTTTAATATTTAACTATTATTAATAATATTTAGAAAAAATTCGGCAAATCCGAAGTATTTCACTGTTTATCCCATGGTCATATTCTTTTAAAATTGGTTTGCCGACAACTTGTCACTCTAACCCAGCTATTTCTCCTGTGGTCACATTTTCAAAAAAAAGAAAAAAAAAGCGTACCGACAACTTGCAACTTCCACAAAACTGTAATAAATTATATAGTTCTTTTCATATAATGCTCCAAACTAACTACCCCTCTTACAATTGCAAATATTCTCTTTTCAACGACCGTGCATTAATATAAAAGCCTTAGAAGAAGGAGATCTGGATTATAGGAAAACAATCTTTGTGGGGCTAGATTATGGCAAAACCAATCTTTTTGTGGGGCTACAAAATCACCATTCTTCCACCATTAACCACACAAAGGTCAGGTTATGGGGCGGTGGCTTAGGATTTTTGAGGCTACATTTCTTGACCTTATAATAATAATAATAATAATATAATATAGTAATTACTTAAAGGCTTGGCAACGAATAACGATGTAGAGATTGGGATATCGTAAACAACAATGGCATGCTTGTAATTATCGTGAACAACAGGTGTGTAAAATAAAACCTAGTCCCAACGAGGATAACGCGGATCCGCATGCCAATAAATGCATCCGCATCCGTACGAGTAAGACAGCTGCGCAACAATCCATCACGCTCTGCCATGTCCCCACAACAAACCACGTGAAGACGAACCACGTCACACGCGGGACCCACAGATCCATCTAAATCCAACGGTGCCTATCCTCTCCGCAAAGGCAGCGACATCCAACTGAGAGTCGGTAAATCACGCCGTTATTCCGTCACGCGATTATTACACTATTTTCTACTTAACAGTGATATCCGACAATTGCTTTACGCAGTATCGAGTCGAATTCAGATATATATCATGCAAGAGTGCAATGACGTAAATAAAATAACGTGAAAGTCAATGCTACGATGTTCAAGCCCGGGTCATCGCGTATTCCTCCACATTGGTCGGCGCGTTGAAAATGGTTTGGAATTGCGGGGCCCACTTTTGAAGAGTAAAATTTCGTGAAACTGGTTCATCAAACACCAGAAATGCGGAGCACATTTCCACGGTATTAATTGCGAAATTACGCAGTATTAATATTAAGCATGTAGTTTCGGGGCCCGTTTCCACCATATACATTTTTTATTCATACATTTGGTTGACAAGGAGCGCATGTGCCTCGGCCACGTCAGCGGAAGACCTAGTGTAGAGAGATTGTGCGGATAATTCATCCTTATCCGTTGGCGGAAGGTATTGGGGTACAGAGGGACATAAGAGCACAAGGACACGGTATTGTTTGGGGTTGCTCATTGAATGGTCACGTTGCTATAATAAATTCGGAATAAAAAATCCGTTGTTTGTATAATTCTTTCGTGTTTTATGTCTGTTTCGATCTGAATTGTTCACAATTTATCTAACGGTCAAAACACATATTTTCTGAATCAAATCACAATCGTTCGTAACAGTCGATCGATTCGTGACGATCAGATCGAGACAAAAAGAGTTCTGTTTGACTCAAATACAAGCAGTAGAGACTTTTATATATACATTTATTCATATCATAACTAATATACCTCGAAGTCCAGACGTCCTGACCTGAAACCTGATCTTCTAATTTATTATTATCCTTTCATTTCCGCTTTCTTCTTAAGAAATTGTTAGAAAAAAATCGATACCAAACTCTTGAATTATTAGGTTAGGTACAATTTGCTCCGTCAATTGGAGCTTTCTTCAATATGCATCTTTGTTAGTAAAACATTTATATTCAATAATATTATATAAATGTTCAAATGGTCTAGTAATCTAGGTACTTAACTCGAATAATTTCTAAGAGATAATGGGTTCAAATATTGTGAGAATTTTGTTAAGAGACATTTCGTAATAGATGCTGAATTTCGGAAACTACTTAAGTTAATAAAAAAAGAATAAAATTATACAAATGTAAATTTACGATTAGAAAATGTACATTATGTGATCAATTTGATGTATCAATTTTAATATATATAAAATTAAATTAAATATACATGTCAACGAAATTAAATCAAACATATACTAATCACAATAAAATTAATTCAGGTGTTATTAACATTAACCGAGTACATGTTATCTTTTAATGCAAATTATTGTTTGTGAGCCAAATTGAATCAAATACAATAATTTACAAAGGAAATCGAACCAAGAAAATTCAGATTACAGATTGAATCAAACTCAAAAATTCAATAGCCTATTTATAAATAGTACCCACTACGTATGCTAATAATGTTGATTATCAGTATCAGTGATCTAATAATAACATACAATGTTCCACTACACATTAAAAAACTAGTACCCACTTATCACGGGAGCTTATCTCGTGCCGCGCGGCACGATTCAAAGGTCCAGAACAACGCTGCCGTACGAGAGCAACATTGTAGATTTGATTCAGGCGATTTATATTTTTGAAGTTTAATTTGTACGAATCTTGATGCAATTAAAAAATTTATATTTCCTGCACGACACATACCGCGCGCCACAATATCTTATCCCACTTATCACATGCAGAGTCCGACACTCAATTTACACCTACGCTAGCATGCATGCCAACGATGACTTGGATACGAATATTTACACTAACATTATTAATACTTTACTAGTTAATATCTACATTGATGATTTTTTTATCACAATTTAAAAAATACATATTATGCACATTCAACAACACGATGCTACATTTTAATGCCTAAGGATGTTACAATATATTGTTTATATTTACTTATTACTACAGAAATGACCTACTATATCGGTCAAATAAAATTTTTAATAGCGAACATAGAGTGGCCGTTAAAGAAAGTTGCTAAAAGATTGAACCAACTGTCATTAAAGACTAGACTTTTTATTGTGTATGTTAGCAAACAGTAGTATTAAAACTAACTTTTTATAACGGATTTTAGCAGAAAGCCGGTATTAAAAGTGAGCTTTTTATAACTGATAATGTCAATGGCCGGTATTAAAAGTGTAGAAAATAAAAAAAAAACTGGGAGATTTGACAGGCATTAATTGCGAGGTTGACAATTTGATAGGTATTTTTACAAATATGTCTTTTTATAAAATATTTTTGCATGTCCTTTTATAATTTTTTTGTTGATGTCAATTTATTGTTGTAAATTTTGATAGGCATTTATTGCTGTAAATTTTTATTGCTGTAATTTTTTCATAAATTTTCCATTAATTGCTCATTATTTATTGCTATATTTTTTTTCAAATATGCTCTGCTGTAAAAAAAACCTTAAAGAAGGAGCAAAAGAATACTTAAAGAATAAATAAATCTAGCAAAATAATATTTGAATGAACAAAATGAGGAAAGAAAGATATCCGCGGGAAGAAAGAAAAATAAGGGAGATCAGTTCATATTTATAATTTTATATAGATAGAAAAATGTGGAAAGAAAAGGTAGGCTTGATGCGTGGGAATTATGTGTTTGTTTGGAGCGTTGGATTGAAAGAGTGAACGGTTCGATTGAGAAGAAATTGTGATCCTTTGAAAAAGAGTTCATTGATCCAAATCATTTTATAGCGGCTGCCCTGGAGCTAGCAATATTAAAAGTTTTTATATCGGCTCCTTTCGAGCACCCGCTATTAAAAGGTGAGCTTTTATATCTGTTGAACTTAACACTCGCTATTAAAACCTCCTCACTATTTTTTCCGAGTTTCTATGCACCTTTTATATCTCATTTTTGTTAAGATTCAGTATTAAATGTTTTAACTGAATTTCGAAATTGATAGTGTATTTTTAATAGCAGTTGTGTTCTAGAACATATATAAAATGAGAGATATAAATAGTTTGTTTTAGTGGAAAAATGTTTAATCAATACTTGTTAATTCTTTTTTCATGGTGCATCAGTGATACATCTTCTAATTATACTAAATTATTCTTTTATTTGCATCTAGCTTGTTTTGATCTATTAATCATTTATGCTACATTGTTTTTGTTGTTTTATGTTTTGAAATCTTGATTCTGTTGCATATTCGTAATACAGTTTTGAAACTTTTTTTACTAAAAGTCAAATTGTACTTTTAGAATAATTAGTTATAAAATAAAAAAGCCCAATTAAATTTTCAATACAGATTTTAAGATTTCTTAATTATTAAGAAAATTTGTGCCACTAATTTTCTTATTGGCCAACATAAATATCGATTCAATTTTGAAATTTCTATTTCTATTTCATCGTGTGTCATCGCGCGTAGTACGATTAGAAAATCTAGTTCTTGTGTCAGTTCAAATGCCTTTCAGTTTGAATTCTAAAAGATCGACCTGGAAAATTGATAACTAATTGAAGACTTCAAGTCGTTTTATACAAAGATCACGAAAAAGTTGGTTTCGAAAATTGAAATACATTTTGTTGTCGTGGAATTGAAGAATTTTGGTCGTAATTCTTTTCTTGTAATTTCTTTTTTTTTTTTGAAGCAGCAGACAGAAACCTACTAAATTTCGTTGATAAAAATATGTACATAAGGATAAACCAAAAAGGAAAAAAAATAATAAAATAATAATAAAAATAATATACAACTGAACTCTATCTTATTCCTTCTGTTGGTGTCCTATATGGCGACGTTTGTCTCGATTGTGCTGACAAATTCCAGAGTTCTAGCTCTGATTGAAAGAGTCTCGATAGCGCACCCTCCACTAATGATTTTCCTTGAAATATCTGTCTATTTCTTTCCTTCCAAATATTCCAGAGCGTCACTATAAGCCGACGTGAAGTGACAATCTGTTTGGCACAAAGCAATCCATGAACATGTGGCGCCAGATCATGTATGTTTAAAAGCGGGCTCTGAGCTAGAGTGAATAGCACAAGTCGTCTCCCCAAAGTTGTCTTGAGTATGGACATTGTAGAAACAAATGTTCTGCATCTTCGAGAACGTCCAGATCGCACATAGCACAAGTCGTATTATTGGGCCACCCTCTTTTCTGAAGCTTGACGCATGTCGGGAGCTTATCTTTGAAGAGGAGACAAAGGAAAAACCATACTTTCGGTGGTGAGGGTGCTTTTCATGCCAATAGCGCATGACGTGGTCGGATGCCTGGATCAATGAGAAAGTTGTACGCTAATTTGAAAGTGTAGCTGCATGATGAGTCTTTGAGCCATGTTATTTGAGTAGTCAAAAAGGACATTGCCAAGCAGAACATGGGGAGTAGTGTGCGTAAATCCCGTAGAAAGAAAGAAACATTTATCCGATTTGGTTCTATTTCCTCGATTATTGAGATTTCGAGTTGTCGACGTACCGTCGAAGGCCACGTGCCGTTGGCGAGGTATGAAACTTTCAAAGCCATCTTAAAAGCAGTGCTATATTGTGAGTTCTGAGATCTAGAATTCCGGTTCCTCCATTCACCTTGGGAAGGAAAACTTCTTTTCTTGTAATTTCATTTCATGTGTCGCCTCATCTTCTCTGGAATACTAGCCAGCTCAAGCTCAACAAAAGATAAATGTCGATAATATATAATTTTGACTTGGCCGATCCATAATTTAAGAATCTCGACCATATTTTTTTATTATGGGTATTGTATTTTATTGTAATATTGATGGAATTAAGGATGTATGTATTTTTCGTTCAAAGACTCGATACAATCCAAAACTATTGTTGTCTTCACGGTTTCAAAGTAATGATATATATCTCAGCAAGAGTTCCTACTGGTTCAGCAAACGTGCGAAGAAACTAAACAAAATAAAAAAAAATTGAAAAAAAAGGTCAATGAAATAGCTCAGCTATCAGTTCATTTTTACAGATTTCTAAACATCCTATCCACTAATTTTGTTTTTGTGATATAAATAAATATTTCATTTTCAAATGTATAGACTAGTTTATTGCAAAAATAAAGCATTGACTTTGGTTTCGTTATAAAAAGACATGTCAGCTGCTCTGTTTTTTTTTTTGTCTCTTTCTGAATAATAAAGATACTAAAGTGCATGTCAATGCCTCTCTAATTATTTGAAGTCAAACATTTTATTATATTTAAAATAAAAAAAATATTTCCGGACAAAATCTATCTAGGCTACGTATTTGTGACACGTCTCGTGCACGTTTTCGTTTATACTTTATTTTTATTATTAAAAAAAATAAAGATATCATAAACATCTCATGTTCATCTAATAAGAAGTTAAATTCGTAATTGGTAAAATTCAACAAGATTTGCAGTCTCTATGTGCTAAAATTCAACAAGTTAAATTCGTATCCAAAATTTAGGGAAATATTTATTATGTCATTCCATGAATAATCACATTTATGTCATATTTTACATTACTTCTCGAAATAATAGTGACAGTATTTAATATATTAATTATATAACACGTAATTCAAATTTTATTTATTTAATGTACTGTCTCAATTTCAAGAGTTACTCATTATTTGCTTGTGTTTCAGACGAAATTATTTACATGCAATAAAAATTCTGACTTATATCTGCAGATTTTTTTAATAATAGAAATTAAATTAATTAATTAATTTTAAACAAAAAGATTATATGAAAAGCTTTAAAAATATAAAAGATCGATATTGGCAACACTGGCCTTTTGGCAAAAACCAAAAGGCCAGGGTGGCAATCCCCGAAATTTTTCATTATAAACAAATAAAAAAGATAAAACACCACTATAGAAAAAAATCAAGCAGAAATCACCAAAATAGACAGTCCGCTATCTCTGATAGCGGACCATTGGTCCTCCAACAGAGCCAACGGACCAAAATGGGCCCCACCAAGCAGCCTATTTTCTCGCATTTTTTTGTCCTTTTTCCATCCTTCATTTCTGTTGGAGGACCAAAATGGGCCCCACCACGCAGCCTATTTTCTCGCATTTTTTTTATCCTTTTCCCATCCTCCATCTCTGTCGGAGGACCAAAAATCACAGGCCAGAATTGGGTTTTGGGTTTTGTCCTTTAGCCATCCGCCATCTCTGTTGGAGGACCAAAAATCACGGGCTGGGTTTTGGGTTTTGTCCTTTAGCCATCCACCATCTCTGTTGGAGGACCAAAAATCATGCATCCGCCATTACGCTTAACGCTTGATAAGGTTGTTGCTTGATGAATGACGCTTGACACTTGACGATTAATGCATGACGCTTGATGCATAACGCTTGACGCTTGACCCTTGATGCATGACGCTTGACGCTTGAAGCATGACGCTTGACGCTTGATGCATGACGCTTGACGCTTGACGCATGACGCTTGATGCATGACGCTCGAAGCTTGACGGTTGACGGTTGACGGTTGATACTTGACGCTTGATGCATGACGCTTGACGTTTGACGCTTGACGCTTGACGCTCTAGAATCTTGATGCATGACGCTTGATGCATGACGCTTGATGCATGACGCTTGACACTTGACGCTTGATGCATGACGTTTGACGCTTGATGCATTACGCTTGACGCTTGATAAGGTTGTTGCTTGACGCTTGATAAGGTTATTGCTTGACGCTTGACGCTTGACGCTTGATAAGGTTGACGCTTGATGCATGATGCTTGGCGCTTGATGCATGACGCTTGACGATCAAAAGTCGAATCATACGGAGCCCAATCAACACCTCGACCGTCTTCCAACTTATCTAACATATCTCTCGAAGGATCGACACCGTCATTATGTGGATTTTCCCACAATCGGGGACCCGTCCACCTCTTGCCATAAGGATGACACTCTTCTATATTCGGAACCCCCCCTCTCTGAAAATTCGACTCTATTCCTGGATCGCTTTGGTCGATTAGACGCAAACCGAGTCAATGACCACAACTGTAACAAATCCACACATGCCGCAAAGGTTTTTCGATTCGCTCGGGCGGATACTGACAGTGCCCGATACAAATATGACAAAACGGCACCTCCCCAGTTGTAACTTGATGGACTACTCAAATTCTGATGAAATTGTATGTACATGGCCGGTACATCGTCACCGTTGGAGGTGGGAAATAAAACCGAACCAAAAAACTCCAGAATATAAGCACGAGTATAATATTCTACCTGTTGTGGGGTGTGATGATGTGGCAATTCACGAAAATTATCCCTCAACTAAGATAATCTCAAACTCCAACCAAATCATCTGGTTTCGACCTTGGTCCTCCAAGCTTCTACCAGAATCGGCAATCCCAAATAGTTCTGCAACATACCCCTCCAATCACGATAAGCAACACCAGTAATGGGTGCACTGGATACCGGCAACCCCAATAGACACCCGACGTCCTGTAAAGTGATTGTCATCTCACCTACATGCATGTGAAAGGTATGCGTCTCCGGCCTCCAACGCTCAATAAGAGCTTGTATTAGTGACTTGTCTATAAGCGATGTCCGGCCCATCCTACATACGTGAAATAACCCAAGTCTTTTTAATCTTTCGTCATAACTCGGGTGATATTTCAGTTGGGATTTCTGGCACTTGATGATTATTTCGACCGCATTCTGCAAAATTTGTAGAGTGCAAATGTTAGTAATCAAATTTTACAGAATATGTATAATTTAAAATAATATTATTTTTATTAAGAAGAATCGTACCGAATTTGGCGAAATTTTCGACACCTTGTGCTGGACAAGAGGCATCTGAAGGAGGTCTGTGTGTGGTCGATGATCGAATGGAAGAGAATAGAGCGGAGCATCAGATGTGTTGCGCCGTGAAGTGCTACTTCTCGCTCTCTCCATTGTAAAAACTATATGCAAAATCATTACAAATTAAAAATTATTCATTATAAACTAAAAATTTAAGCATGCATAACGCACCCATAACGCAACAAATGAGTCCATAACGCACCCATAACGCAACAAATTTAACAATCTAAATAATTTAAACTAAAGCATGCAACTAAATCTAACAACAAATGAGCCCATAACGCACCAATGAATTATTCATTATAAACTAAAAATTTAAGCATGCATAACGCAACAAATGAGCCCATAACGCAACAAATTTAAGCATGCAACTAAAAAATTTTCATTATAAACTAATAATTTAACAATTAATTTAAACTAAAAATTATACCTTACAAATAAAAAATTGCTAAAGACACGCACCAATGAAGTATTTTGACTGTTGGTGGCTTGGTTGCTCTCTGTTGGTTACTGGGTGGATTTTGGCACAAGGGGAGAAGAGAAGAAGAGAAGGCAGAGGAGAAAGGAGAAGATGTTTTGCGGAGAAGGAATGAGAAAGAAAGAAGAAGGACGAGAACAAAAAAGAAGTGGCGGTGGGTGGGGCCTATTTGGTCCTCCAGCAGAGATGAACGAAGGGAAAAGGACAAAAAAATGCGAGAAAATAGGCTGCGTGGTGAGGCCCATTTTGGTCCTCCAACAGAGATGGAGGATGGGAAAAGGACAAAAAAATGCGAGAAAATAGGCTGCGTGGTGGGGCCCATTTTGCTCCGCTGGCTCTGTTGGAGGACCAATGGTCCGCTATCAGAGATAGCGGACTGTCTATTTTGGTGATTTCTGCTCGATTTTTTCTATAGTGGTGTTTCATCTTTTTTATTTGTTTATAATGAAAATTTCGGGGCAATCCTGGCCTATGTATAAACTTTACGCAACTTATTCTTTGAATTTTTATTAATAAAAATATTATTAATTTAATTAATGAGTTATATTATATTTAGATATTTTTGTAATAACTTCGGCTATGCTCGTCGAGATCATAAATAATTTATTTCTATCGTCGCTAGTCATCGAGCTGTAGGTATCAGAGTCTACTTCCAACGCATCGAGTCTGATTTTCAATCGTAGAAACAACAATTCAAAATTACTTCTGACGCAAACTCGTGATAAAAATGACTAATTAAGACATAAGTTGAACATGGAGTCTAATTTGAGATGCACATTATTTCGATCTCAAATCAGACTCGACGAGATGGAAGTAGGCTCAAATATCTACTGATCGATGGCTTGCAACAAAAAAAAAGTTAATTACAATCCCGACGAGCGCAACTGAAGTAGTTACAAAAACTATTAAGTATGATTAGCATTTTTTCTACAAACTTCAGCTATGCTCGTCGAGACCGTAATTAGTCTTTTTTATTGTGGCAAGTTATCGAGCTGTAGATATTCGAGTCTACTTTCATGGCGTCGAGTCTGATTTGCGATCAGAGAAACAAACAATTAAAAAATAATTCAGATGCAAACTCCTGATAAAAAAACTAATTAAGACATAAGTTGAGGATGAAGTCAAATTTGATATGCACATTCCTCCGACCGCAAATCAGACTCGACGCGGTGAAAGTAGACTCAGATATCTATAGACCAATGACTTGCAATGATAAAAAATGTTAATTATGATTTTGACAAGCTCAACTGAAGTTGCTACAAAAAATATTAAGTATGATTAATATTTTTTTTCTACAAACTTCAACTGTACTCGTCGAGATCGTAATTAAGTTTTTTTATCGTCGCTAGTCATCGAGCTGTAGATATCCGAGTCTAATTCCACCGCGTCGAATTTGATTTGCGATCGGAGAAACGAGCGATTCAAAATTGAGTATGACGTAAACTCGTGATAAAAATTATTAATTAAGACATAAGTTGAAGATGGAGCCAAATTGGATATGCATATTCCTCCGATCGCAAATCAGACTCGACACGGTGAAAGTAGACTCGGATATCTACAGTCGATGACTTGCGACGATAAAAAAAACTTAATTACGATCTCGACAAGTACAGTTGAAGTTGTTACTAAAACTTACCTAAATACAACCAAATCATAAATTAAAATATTAACGTTCACGTACAAAAGTTAAAATATTTTTATAATTGATCTGAAAAAATAAAAAATAACATTTATAATCTTGGATTCAAATCTTTGACAATAATGACTTCATTTTTAAACATTCATGTTCGCATGTTAACATCTTTGACAATAATTCAAATCTCGAACTTCCTTTTGTTCTGTTTGAATTTCTAAGTGCCCTCTGATTGCATGAGTCTAAATAAGAATGTAAATTATAAAATAGGGTTATTATCATCAAAGATTTAAATTCAGAATCATAAATGTTATTATTTATTTTTTGAGGTTAGTTTTAAAAACAATTCATATCCAAATCAAAAATTTGAATGGAAGGTATTCGCAATACCGTCCATTTTGCATTTTTTGTTTGGACGGTGTTCACAACACCGATTTTTCTATTTTTGGAGCTGCTTAAATCTCTTTATGTTTAAAAATAATTTATTTATTTAATTTCCAATTATAAAAAATCGGTTATATCTGTATATAATTCAAGTACATATTAAACTATATCATTGCACAACATAAACACAGTTCATTGAATGAACAATGCATTTTTCCTTTTCTGTCTGTTTTTTCCACGCGACGCGTGTCTTACCCTGCTCAACACGTGTGACTGTGTTCTGTTGCAAAGATAGGCGCCTATAACATCTCACATCTCACTAGATGCATGGATGTACAGCGCATTGCATTTGATAAAAGAATTGTACAATGAACTTGATTATTAGTGTATCAAAAGGTGCCACTGTGTATAGTGAATCAATTATGCAAATACTTTTAGCGATGTACAATGAACCCACAAATGTACTGCATATCCTCCGTACAGTAATTAATTAATTAAATAAATAAATTAATTTATTAAATGAATTAATTAATTAATGAATAATAGAAACATTTTTTATTGCATCTTTAACGGGTTCAAACATCAGATTTTGCTTATATCGAATATTTCCTTATTTGTTGAATATTGTCATATTAAATTGTGTTCCTCAGAGACCAATAACACAATTGTATTATTCGTATAACTTTATATAATTTAGACCATCACTAAATCATAAAGTTATTAATACACATTCTACATATTAAATGCCCCAGTTCTCATGATACATATTGAACCCGTAAATAATACTTAATTTGATCATTTCGTAACGGGTCTAATTTTATAATTGACAGTCCATTATTCAATATATATTTATATCACATATAAGTCCATATATTATTGAAATTAATTAAATTAATTCCAACAATCTCCCACTTGGACTATATGTGTACCCGAATAATATATATTGATAAATCACAAGTGAGTACTCAAACTGTGCTGTTATAACTTTTGTGTCATCATCCAATTTCGTCCTTCAATTATGTCCACAAGGACAAGCAATATTCGTCTCATTAATAAATTAATTTCAATAATATATGAACTTATATGTGATATAAATGTATATTGAATAATAGACTGTCAATTAATTCCAACAATCTCATGTTGCCAAGGCTACCAAGCTAAATTCGACGTACAACAACACGATGAACACCTAAAGCAAGAATTAGGTCTATATATTGAATAATGAACTGTCAATTAATTCCAACAATCTCATGTTGCCAAAGCTACCAAGCTAAATTCGATGTACAACAACACGATGAACACCTAAAGCAAGAATTAGGTCATTATAATTGATAGGAACGACAATCTATTCTGCCATCATCCATATCAACTCTTTGCCACACATACCTAACTTCACAATTACTCTGGCACAAATAAACATTTCACAACATACGTACCACATACCATGATACGTGCAGAGCGCGTCCGCGTATCTATATATCATTTATTGATTTCTTTTCAACACATTTTTCAAGTATATTTTCTTGGTTCTCTCTCCTGATCACTCCGTACTCTTTTGTCTTCTCTTCAAATTAATCGATCTTACATATCACTCGGCGTTTTTTTTTTTTTTTGAACTTGACTCAGCGTTTGTTTGCATGTATCAGAATAATACTGTTTTCGAAATATTCATAATATTCCCGACTTGAATCAATCCAAATAACAAAATTGTTGTTCGAAATAGTGGAGAAGAAGGTTGTTCTGGTAATTTTTATTACATAACTACAGTGTACAGGCCTGCACCTATGATACTGACATCCTATATTTCTAGCGTGATGCTCTCAAAAATACTGCTCAGACTGGCACGCAAAATAAAACATTTTAGGGGCAGAATAATATGGTCAGTTTTGTGAATTTTTTATATTAATTATTAGATAACATAATTTATCAAAATAGTTGAATTAGGAAAAAAAATGAAAACCAAACTTAGACTTGGTGATAATTTATATGATGGTTTATTACTTTGTATCAAGTGATAAAATTGTAAGTATTTTCATGTGAAAATGTGAAATAGATGTAAAATTGATCAATTAATTAATTAGTCAATAATATATGTTAATAATTAATAATTAATTAAGATGGGTTAAATTGGTCTTCTTCAACGTAGAAATCATGCTTCTGCTCCTGTTGTATGATGTATATTTCTTGTTTTGAACTTTCGCTTTCATGAAAAAGTTGGTCAAAAAAGCTGATGGATAACTGAAAAGTAAATAAAATATTTCTTTAAAACACTGCAATATAGAGAATGCAAATAATGAAATGATAATGATTTCGTGTTAGCGTACACGAAAACTCTTCCATAAAAAGTGTGAAGTGATCAAAATGGATCAAAATTAGATAACATCTTTAGGCAAAGTCTCGATTCTATTATTCTATATCCATTGCGTTGTAATGCTAAATACTTGTATACCATGCAAATAGAATACAATTTTATCAAATTCATTCATAGTGTTGCGTGGAATGTTGAGTTGCTCAGCCCATAACTATCAATCAAAAGTGCATCGGACAAATTAACAAAGTTCATTTGAGACGTTTCTCTTTAACATGATAACAACAAGTAAGGTCAACAAATTGTATTTTGAATGTTTCGCGTTTCGTTTCGTTATGAAATAATGTTAAATGTAAGTGGTTTTTATTTTGTTTGTTAAACGTTACATAAGATGCAAATATTTTTTGTTGTGTTGTGTTTAAACACAACGTAAACACAAGGAATTCGTTAAGTTTCGTTTTAACAGTTTCTTACGTCTATATGAAGTATATATAATTATATATATATAATCATGCCTATATAAGTTAGTAAACCATCGTCCTTTTGCTTTTCTTTAGCATTCGGAAAAGTTATAAATAATAAAATAATTAAAATATCGATCTTTCTGAAGAGTAAAGTTACAAGTTAGTAATTAAATAATGCTGATATAGTGCATTTTAGACTTATAGTGCATTTTTAGTGTCTTTTAGACCTATAGTGCATTTTTGTTTCGTCTCCTTCTTGTAGAATACGTCGCATCTCCATCTCGGTGCCGAGTACATTCTGCTTCCGCACGATTTCTCCTCTCGTCTCGATCGTAACTCGTAAGGTAATTTTATATTACCTTTCTCTTAAGCTTTCTCTTAGTTCATTATCAGTTATTAGTTCAAAATAATTTGAATGTTCAATGTTCATTCGTCCAAAATAATTTTAACACAACGTTCAAAATTCATTATTAGTTATTAGTTCAAAATTGGAAATGGTTGCTTTGCAATTAGTCCAAAATTAGTTCACTTATCAAATTTGGAATGATTGCGCTCTCAATTTATTCACTGATCGCTTTCATTATTCAGTAAATTTAGGTTTTTATTGTTAGGGTTTAGAGTATAATCACTTATGAGTTGGTTTAGAATTTAGGATTTAGAGTTCAAGATATAATCACTTACGTTCACTATTATATCATGGACCAATTGTAGTAATTTATTAACTGATCATTTTCACTATTTTTTAGTAATAGATGACCCGTTAAAGAAAGCGAGAAGAGTGATCCAAATACTTCTAGTTAAGTTTCATCCCTTCAATATTGTCATCACCGATCTTCAGTCTGTGGCTAAGGACCTGGACTGGTTATTATCAGATAGGCCTGCTGCCCCTGCCCAGCCTTTTTAGCATGCCCAAGCTAAGGACCTCAAGTTAAAAAGTCGAGTTGTAGAGAGCAGCAAGAAGAGGAAGAGGTCCAGGTGCAAGGGCAAGGAGAAGAAGTTGAAGGTGGATAGGAGATGAACTGTGGGACAGTGACTCTCCTCCATCTGACTGTAAGAACTAACTACTAAGAATTTTTTTCTCAATAAAAATACAATTTATTTATCACTAAGAACTTTCTTTATTTATTTCAGCCTCATGTTCAATATATCATGGGGTGCGTTGAAGGCGGGGGATGATGATTGAGATAGTGAAGAAGATGTCTTTGAATGAAAGAAGTCATGGAAGTGGGAATCGAAGTCCTAATTGAGGAATAACTTCTATAGGTTTGTATATGGTTTTACTTTTGTTGTTTTATTTTGTTTGTACATGATTTACACTTTGCATGAGATTTTTGTTTGTAATCCTGACTTGTTTAAATATTTGATATGTTACAAGAAAACAATTAATGTTTGATGTTATGAAATAATTAATTTTAATGTTAACATGTTGTGTACTTATGTTTTGATTTGTTATGATTTGTTGTCGATGTGTCTTTAATGTTGATGTGAGTTTACATGTAATTTTCTTATTTTTCAGATTTTTCCATAATTTTTTGGCTCTGTTGTATATCGTCAGTAGCAAGTTAAATGTTAAAAAAATAATGTTTTATCGTTTCTTTCGTTTAACTAAACGCAAACATAAACACAAGAAAAAAAATCTTACGTTAATTAAACGCAACGTAAACGCAACATAAAATTCTTGCGCTTAAAAATAAAATGTAAGACGTAAGAAAGTATTTACGTGATTGTTTCTCTAATAATAACGATGGTAAAGCCCACTAAGTTGGCCCAACTAAGTTCAGAAAAAATACAATCTCTCCCCCATTTCTCTCAATCTACAGCCCAAGAGGAATAGAGCGTGTCACTCTAGTCGTCTGGTCTACAAATAGACGCTTAAGCCTACATGCTACAGTGCATTTATCGAAACTTGTGTCATGGTAAGCATTTTAGTGTGTCGTGTTAAGATAAACAAAATAATCATGTGATTTGTTTTTTAGATAAACAAAAAGCATTGTTTTAGCAACTACACTTAAGTTTCGGTTCCTACATTTACATGTATAATGTATATATAGACAACTAGAAAAGAATAGGAGACTGACATTTTACTGGAGCTACGGGACAAACACAATAGAATCAAAAGATTTTAATTCTGTTCGTATTCTATCTAAATTATTTTTACTTTTTAAAAATCACTCAATCAAAGTCAGGCAATTCATCCCTTTTGATTAGTTACGTTGAAGTACAAATTTAGTGGCAATATATAATCCATCCATGTCAGGTAATATGTCATTGAAATGACTTTTATTTATTCACAATATTTGTATTAGTATATTATTTATTTGCAAATGAATAACTTCTAACTATATTCATGTTACATTCGACATTCATTTATAAGTTATAACTGAGATGATACAAAATTTTATCAAATTTTATTTAAATATAAAAAATAATTTAACGTTTATTTTTTTAACATCAAAATTTCTGAAAACCCCGCAAATACACGGCGATGTTACATTTCTGAGAGAACAAAATATATAAAAAAAACTTGTTTATTTTCTTAAGAAGACAGAAAATTCTGCCTCAAGTGAGCAGAGAGCCAGCCGTTAAATAATAATATTATTATAATAAATTAAATATCTAAGAAAATAATTCATAAGACAATATTCTCCTTCGAAAACTAAAAAAAATTAAAATATGAACCGCAGCCACCACTTGCGGTTCACATGAAAAAAAATGTGCTCTTTGCTGCAGTCAATATTAAAAAAATAAAATACATACCGACAGATTTCCTAAAAATTCATTTATTAAAAAAATGGACCGATCACTTGCAGTCCACATTTTTTTAATCATATGGACCGAAAGTGTTGGCTGCAGTAAACATTTGTTTTTTCGAAGGGAATTTTGACTTATGTCTGCACGTAGGACCAGCGGTAGCAGTAATTTTTTAATTGAGGGAGCCAAAGAGATAGAAATTCACTTTCGGTAGAGTACTCCGTAGGGTGAAGTATTAATGATTCACATAATCTCGAAGTTCGTGCGTACGAATCTCAAAGTTATGATTCATGAGAAACTAGTGATTAAAAATAAACGCTCTACTACTAATATGATTCATGAGAAACTATTGATCTTTAATCTGATAAATGCGGCGCAGATGATTTCGTTTCGAGTATAGGATAGGATCAAAGCCCAAAACTGTGACAACGAAAAACTAGGTCCGGCCGCTTCGTCCATTAAAACAGCAAGCACACAAAAACCCTTGTTTATTGTGTGTTTATTGTACTTGTACCCACCATTTAACTACAGGTACAGAGGTTCTAGAGCACTCTAGCACGTCGTATTTTTGCGGCTCCTATTCCTATATCGGTTCGATTCACCCCCTTCTCTCCTTCAGAATTAGAATTTAGAATCAACACAGTTTCTTTTCTTTTCTTTTCAGGGGAGGAGAAACAAAAGCAAGAGACGACATATACTAAACATGGCGGACAATGGCGTGGTAGCGGTGTACGGTAACGGCGGCGAGCTGTCGGAGACTTCGTCGAAGAAATCGGCGACCTTCTCCGTCAAGATCGGCTTGGCGCAGATGCTACGTGGCGGCGTCATAATGGACGTCGTCACACCTGAACAAGCCCGTATTGCAGAGGAAGCTGGCGCGTGTGCTGTCATGGCCTTGGAGCGGGTCCCGGCCGACATCCGTGCTCAAGGAGGTGTTGCTCGCATGAGCGACCCCGGCCTCATCCGGGACATCAAGCGTGCTGTTACCATCCCGGTGATGGCCAAGGCGCGCATTGGACACTTTGTTGAGGCTCAAATCCTTGAGGCAATTGGGGTTGATTATGTGGATGAGAGCGAGGTGCTCACCCCTGCAGATGAGCAACACCATATCAACAAGCACAATTTTAAGGTGCCGTTTGTTTGTGGATGCCGTGACCTTGGTGAGGCCCTGCGCCGTATCCGTGAGGGTGCGGCTATGATTCGCACAAAGGGGGAGGCGGGAACCGGTAATGTGGTTGAAGCCGTGCGCCATGTGCGTGCGGTTATGGGGGGCATACGCGCCCTCCGCACCATGGATGACGATGAGGTTTTTACCTATGCTAAGAAGATCGCAGCGCCTTATGACCTTGTCGTGCAGACCAAACAGCTCGGTCGTCTGCCTGTTGTGCAGTTTGCGGCTGGTGGGGTGGCCACGCCAGCAGATGCTGCTTTGATGATGCAATTGGGTTGTGATGGGGTGTTTGTCGGGTCGGGGATATTTAAAAGTGGTGATCCGGCTCGTAGGGCCAGAGCAATTGTGCAGGCAGTGACCCACTATACTGACCCGGAGGTACTGGCGGAGGTTAGCAGCGGGCTCGGTGAGGCTATGGTCGGAATCAACCTCAATGACACTAAGGTTGAGAGGTTTGCTGCACGCTCCGAGTAGAAAGTTCAAAATTATCTGTAGTACTGCTTTGCTGTTAAATTAGTGATAGCTTGTTATAGTATCTGTGGGGCATGTGAACTGGTTGGTGGCATTATCAAACTTTGTCATTTGATTGTGGTTGACTGTTATATGCTCATCTTGTTGTTGTGTTATACATTGTTTGAATTGAAAAGTTTCCATTAAAATTTCCATATGGTGTGCTTCAGAGCAGCCCCAATTTGTGTCCATCGATTCAGAAATCTAAATTCATCCTGGAATACACTGAAACTTGCTATAAATCTATTGAACAAGTTGAATTATCCTTGAACGATGAAAACCGAACTACAGGAATGCAGCCATTCACAGGTACAAGAATGAGAAAGTATTCAGACATCAGCCAGAGCCATTTCTTTCAACAAAGTCTTTAAGCATTTAGATTTTTAAAAACCACCAAATATGTTGAGGATCAACTGTCATTGTACACCAGCAGGGAGACCCCATTTCTCCAGTGGGTGAACAGTGTAACACGTATAACATGTAATGTATCTACTTGAATGTGGCAGACTGAGACGGTGTTTTGGAGCCCTCTGATCACAGACGACCTCCAAGCAAGGTCAAAATCTTTGCTTGGAAGTGGCCCATAAAATCTAACCAAGATGTGTATTCCTCAATTAGCAGATGTCGTTCTTAATCAGTTTTTGCTTCCTATGTCATACGACAGACGATCAGCCGAACACATTCCTAACAATTGCTTCATTTCAATTTGATGAGTTTTAAATTAAAATGGCAGTTTCAATGTTTCTCAACAGTTTGCTAGATTTAATTACTGTTTTGGTAATTATCGGATCACTTCTCTTTTACCAGTATTTCCTGGTACAATTTGGCATGAGAGATCTCATGCCGACAGATGTCAGAGATAAGTGGGTTCCTCTTTAGTTCACAGCTTGCAACATGGTTTAATGGTTAATCCATGCATTATAGGCCTATGCTGCTAAACAGTGCATACTGGTGCAAGCTACTAGGTGCACCAGAACTTGCGGCTAGGCTGGTATGGGATGTCTTAACTGATAGACTTGGGCTACAACCCAGCTCAAACGGCGCAGAGTGCTGCTTTCTAATTTTCTCTCGGCTTTCGATTAACAATTTTTGAAATTGAGTTTTATAATTTCTTAAAGCCTATCACAATTTTCATACATAATCTTATCAAGGATATGTATGATACCATTGTGATTAGTGTCAGAATATATGACGGCGAGACGGATGATTTTCTCATTAAGATAGAATTTCATCAAGAGTCAGTCTTGAGCCTTTACATTTTTGTCTTAGTGATCATTGAAATCACGAAAGATATACAAGACGATATTCTTTGGTGCATGCTCTCTGCAGATGATGTTGTTCTAATTGACGAAAGTAAGATAGAGTGGGTAGAAAATTAGAATTTTGGAGTAAGAATTTAGAATCAAAAAGTTTTAGATTTAGTAGGACTAAGACTGAATATATGAAGTGTGAGTTTAGTGATGTTCAATGAAGATGTCTGTTAGATGGACAAGTAGTGTCTAGAAGAAATACCTTTTGATATTTGAAATCGATGTTACAAAGTAATGGTGAGATTGATTAAGATATTAGTCATAGAATAAAAGCGGATTGGATAAAATCGCGACAAGCATCTGACATCCTATGCGACAAGAAGGTTCCATAAAAGTTGAAAGATAAGTTCTATAGGACGACGATCAGACTTGCAATATTGTATGAAGCATAATGTTGGACTAGTAAAGGGCAACACATACAAAAGAAGTGCGTGGCAGAGATGCGTATGTTACGATTTATATGTGGGCATGCAAAAAGAAATCACATTAAAAATGACGATATACGTGACAAGATCGGAGTTGCATCGATTGAAGAGAAACTTTTATAATATCGTTTGAGATGCTATGAGCATGTCTTAACTGATAGAGTTGGGCTACAACCCATATCAAACGGTGCAGGGTGCTGCTTTCTAATTTTCTCTGGCTTTTGATTAACATTTTTTTAAATTGTATAATTTCTTAAAGCCTATCACAACTTTCATACATAACCTTATCATTATAAGGATATGTATGTTAACGTTGTGATTACTGTCAGATTATGTGATGACGAGATTGATGACTTTCGTACATAATCTTGAGTTCTTACATTGTTCCCTAAGTGGTCGATGAGGTCACAAAAGATATACAAGGCGATATTCCTTGTTGCATGCTCTTTGCAGATGATATTTTCCTAATTGACGAAGGTAAGGTAGGGGTGGGTAGAAAATTAGAGTTGTGAAGAAAGACTTTAGAATAAAAAATGTTTTACACTTAGTAGGACTAAGACCGAGTATATGAAGTGCGAGTTTAGTGGCGTTCGATCAGAATATGGAGATGTCAGTTTATATGGACAAGTAGTGCTTAGAAGAAACATTTTTCGATATTTGAGATCGATGCTACAGAGTGATGGTGAGATTGACGAAAATGTTAGTCATAGAATAAGAGCGGGTTAGATAAAATGGCGACATGCATCTGTCATCCTATGCGACAAGAAGGTCTCACAAAAGTTGAAAGGTAAGTTCTATAGGCCGGCGATCAAACCCGCAATATTGTATGAAGCATAATGTTGGGCTACTAAAAGGCAACACATACATAAGATGAGTGTGACAGAGATGTGTATGTTACAGTGAATATGTGAGCATACAAGAAGGGATCGCATTAAAAATAACGATATACGTGACAAGGTCGAGGTTGCATCGATTGAAAAGGAACTTGTTCAACATCATTTGAGATGGTATGGGCATATCTAACGGAGGCCTTCTGATGCACCGGTATTTAGTGGACTTTTAAGCTGCGGCAAAAACACGAGAAGAGATAGGGATCGACTGAAGACATGGGATGAAGATGTAAAATTGAACTTAAAAGACATTGAATGTCTCCAAAGAGTTGGCATCAGATATGAATGGATGAAAGTCAGCGATCCAAGTACCAGAATCGTGGCAAACTAAATTTTAGTAGTGTTATAATTGTATGATTTTAGTTCAAGATTAACGTTATGATTGATAAAATAGTGTATTATTATTATTATCATTTCTATACTTCTATTTTTTATTATTTTATTATTCGTTATATTATTATTATTATTATTATTATTTACATTGATTTTTATTTATTCAATTTCATTTTTGCCTACTATAATTTATTTGGGAGTAAAGATTTTGTTGTTGTTGTTGTTAATAAATTTTACAATTTCTTATGTTTTTGGTAAACCGTTCTATAGTTTATTCTGTTCTGCACCACGCTGCTGTTGACTCGTTGCCTCTTCTTTTGCAATTTTCCCTTGTGCGCTTTCAACCATTCAAACCATTTTCACTTAAATTCCAATTGGTTCTCTGAAAATAAAAAGAAACAGAAATGCTAAATACTCTCAGATACAATACAACATAGAATTGTACATCACTGATCCTTGGTCAAAGAACAAACAAAATTTGATCAAACAATCACTTAAAACTGTGGCCTTTAAAGAGAACCAGATGCTTTCAAAAGTTCAGCACGGCATCAACATTATGCAATAATAAAATTTTCCTAGCAACTTGTAGCCTATCAGTAAATAACCTAAGCTACTGTAAATAAACACGAGCTGATTTTAATATGGTAGCTTGAGCTCATGAAAATACCCAGCTAGAACAAATTCATGCTAGCTTAAGGATCATACCATGTAGGTCATACCTACACGAATAATATTCATGTGCGGGACCCTCAAGTTTGCTGTACCTGCCCGGCAATTCTTTCTCAAAAATCCATAGAAGTAATTTACCATCAATTTCTTGACAAAAAATGATTCTTTTTTAGCTCTGACCTCACCATGTGCCAGTAAATATGTGAAACCTGAAGCAGTTGCCTCTTGTAAAGCAGATAGTTCATACTCCAAATCTGGTTCCTCTTCAGGAAAAGCGCTTGCTGGTAAGTCCTCAATACCACCTGTCGTATGACCAGACAGTAAAGGCACATGCAATTCACTAGTCGTCGCAACAGATGGAGAATCTCTAAACCTAACCGATGTTTCATCTGGCTCTGTTACTGTGTCAGGCTCTACAGTACTAGTCTCCAGTGCTATTTCTTGTGATTCTCTTCGCAAAAACTTCTCTAAGCTTTCAACCAATAGTTGCTCAAACACACGGTGATCTTCTTTCCTAATGTCTTTGTAACCATACCGAGCCACGCACCGAAACAAGTGGTAGTCCTTGTGGCAAACTCTTCTAAACAAGAACCTCTCTTCTAATGGCACAACTGGTACTGGCACGTACTTTATGCAAACAAAAACTATAGTTGAATGGATAGCGGGGAGTGTCAGCAGCAATTGGCCGAAAAGAGAAGGGATGCCTTGTACCAGCTCATTGTATACAAGACCTATACCAGGTACACGCACTGTACCAAGTGTTGACCCAAGATCATCTAGACAATCCATAGATATCCTCCCCTGCATCTCAGATTGGTACTTGAGTACACTACCATAATTCCAAACATACATGATGCTGAGGAAGAATGATGAGAATGCAAGCGGCAACCAACCGCCTTCACTGATTTTTGTCAAAACTGCGGTCAGGTAAACAAATTCGATGGTACCAAATATAACTGGAAATAGCAATACAAAAATTAGGTTGCTTTGCCAGATTAGAAGCATGACGAGTGTCACAAGCATTGTGCTAACTATCATAACCCCTACCTCAGCTATACCTGAAAGGAGGAAAAAGGAATGAGTTACACCATTATACACATACTCGATATGCAATTATGCAACATAGGAACACTGATATGATATATAGGTTCTCCTTTTACTTTTTCTCCCAATAGGTTAGCTTGCTAGCTAACAACTGAAGGTGAATAAAGACTTCAATAGAAAATGGTTCATGTATAAATGTGGAATTATGGTGTTACTCTCATGAAAAATCAAATTGGCTTTAGTCTCAATTGCAAAATCAAGAATGAAAATAGGCCTAACAAGACTTGATATTCACTTGAAAAAGATAAAGAACCAACCATATGCATTCGCAATGTCGTTGGTGCTACGGAAAGTGGCAACTATTAAAATGCACATGACCATGAGGAAATAGTTGGCCACAGGGATGTATATCTGCCCCATCGATTGCTTGGAGGTGTGAATTATCTTCACGCGAGGGAAGCAACCAAGCGCCATTGACTGCTTTATGCATGAAAATGTGGCTGATATCATCGCCTGACTTGCAATCATGGCAGCTAGTGTAGCGATCACAAACACCGGCCAGAATAAAACACCTTTGTTTGCACCAAATTTAATAAGACTTATCAACTAAAGCTAAAAAAGCACTTGAGAACTTATATTTGCCAAAACAGAAATAACATATGTGACATTGATGGAAATTTAATTTTAGTTCTCAAAATAGGAAATATTGCAAGCAAGCGCTCGACAAACCTTACCCTTGTATTATTCAAAAGAGTAGGGCGATGCTACCATCAGGTTTATTTATGTGAAACAATACTTGCACATATGGCGACAAAAGGAATAACTTGGATTCCATTACTCTAGGCAGTTTCATAAAAATATCAACCACGATAGATTACCATACTCCGAATTGTATTTTGTTCAGAAGTATAATTTAGTTCGACCACTTACTGGGTACTGAGTCATAGAAGATCCTTTCAACTGAAAGAGGGTTTTTCATCAAATATGCAGCCTGGCCCATATATGCAAATAGAAGGCAAGGAAAAACCACAAATGTGAAAGCAATCTGCATGTAAATAAGAGGCTTATCTCGATAAGTCCACAAAATTACAGCAGAAAAATTTGCATTTCAAAGATTAGTTGTAAGCTTAGATTTTGACCTGGATAGACTTGACAGAGAAATGGCCCAGGTCTGCAAACATTGCTTCAGCCCCTAGACCAAGAGAATTAAAAGAGAGAAGAAATGGGGAAATGTATAAGACAACATCATTCAAGTATCCTCCAAAATAAGGAAAAAGGAAGAAAAAGCAAGTGACATTCAGAAAGTAAGCATGCTAATTACAGTATTGAACAACTTCATTGTGATGTTTGGTTCTGATGCAACATTTGTGATTGCTCAGAACCATCTCAGGAACCCTACAAAAAAAGGATTAACTGGCCACTGGCACAAAAAAGATAAGTAAAGAACCTGTTATGCACAACACACAACCACCAAGAGCCGACCAAGCCTTTACCCCGTTTTCACTGAAGAAGAAATAGATATATGCCGGGTTGAAAGCTCTCAGAACAGAGACATCATACTTCACAATGTTGTAAATGCCTATGGATGCCAAATTAAGGAACCAGAGAGCCAGAACAGGGGCAAACAAGAAGCCGACTTTGCCTGTGCCAAATCTTTGTATGCTAAACAACAACAAAAGCACCACTATCGAAACAATCACAACAGCATCTGCCACAAGAAAAATAGTAAGTCGATGGTTAAACAGTAACTTGATGAGAAAAGGCATATCCTTAATAAACCCTGGCAAACTCATTGCAATGCTCTCCTAGAAGCTTACGAAGCTTATTGTCAAAATGTTTCCTCAGGTGAGGATTCTGTTCGAAAATGCAGGGAAAAAGGCTAGTATGATTTATTTGGGGGCTCATTCACCCTGAAGGGTCTTTGTTAAGATCCAAGGATTCTAAGTTATGAAGCCCACTAACATTGGGGACGTTTGTGTATCTCATTCTTTCTACGTTCGCTCTATAGTTTATTGTCACTCCAGCTCTCTCTCTCCCTCTTTTTTTTGGAACTCTTGGCAGAATATGCCAAGCTGAATTGTATTGATAAAATAAAATTACATCCAACAACAATCATCACCTTCATCACAACAACGAGCTATCTAACTTGTCACATCAAACATCTAACAAAAAGTACAAAAGAAAACTAAAAAAACTGCCTAAATACAAATCGAAATACCGTCATTTCTTCGAATCAAATTGTCGAGGCATCCAACCATCTTGGTAGAAACTATCAAGTGCTTCTTCTAATGTCTTCGACGACATAAAAGAAGGATGAAATATGCTAGAATTTCAGCTTGCAATTTTCTCTCCGACTAGGGTTTAGATGACGAGAAGGGGCTGCGGTTAGGGCTGAAGCCGAGTTGGAGCAAGAGGTGGCTACTGGAAGAATCTTCGGTGCGGTTTCCCTCCCTTTCCTTCACAGCAGAGAGCAAAAGAGAAAAACGAGTTCGAGTCAGAGCAAGAGACGGCTACTGGGAGAACTTGCACAACAATTTCCCTCCTCTCCTTCCTTTACAGCTATGAATTCTCTCTTTGGGCTAAGGTGGAAGGCAACAGACGGAGAGGTGGTGTAGTGTGTGGTGAATGGACGCTTGATTGGTAGGGTGGTGCTGATCTGAGGCGGTGAAGCGGAGCAACGAAGATCTGAGGAGGAGATGCGGAGAAGTGGCGGAGGCGGGGTCGGAGATCGCAGAGGAAGAGCCAAGAAGAGGTGGAAGCTTCACAGAAAACCCTAGATGTGGTTCAACAATGAAAGAAAAGAAAAGAGAGAAGGGAAAGAGAAGAATGAGGGTAGCGGAGGAGGCCGGCGGCGAGGGTTTCTGATTTGGGGGGTTCTTTTTAGGAATCTCCTGGGAAAACAAGATCGCTCTCTCTCTCTCTCTCCTGTTTCTCAGAGATGTATCTCTGTTCTCTGGTGTCACCATCTCACATCTCTTCGATCATCTCATTAACACCAAGAGTTACCACTTTTCATGTTATGTGCTTTAGATTGCCTTTGGGGGTCAAATTTTCTCTTAGTAGAGTTTGAGCACTGTGACACATTACTGCCCTCTCCATCATATAGCCTAATCAGTGCCTTGTGCTATATGCTAGCACATCCTGGATATCAGTCACTTCTGTCTCATTGGGCATACATATTACGGCATTGATGATAACACATCACACCAACCCTCCATCTATGAGAGAAATGGCCAGAGACACAAGGCCCAATGGGGCAATATGATGCTGTGCTTAAGAGGCAACACAATGCAATTAAATAAGATGCAAAATGAGTTCACTGCAAGATAGCAGCCAATAAAAGGCAATGTGGAGCGATAACAGCGAACTGGGAAAGGGTTTGAACTTTGAAATATGCTGCTATCCTGTCCAAGGGATTAGATCCATTCAGTTAAGATCGGTGGTTCAGATCAGATTAATAAGAATAGCTCAGATATAATCATCCAAACTTGATTATTGCCCTCTATTCAATTAAGATTATAGCCTTTTTTATTGTAAGCTAACACAGCATGATCATTCAAATTTGATTGAACAGCTACAAAATCTTGGCTTGTATGCTACCTTAAAAGAATGAGGGTGATGCCAACCTAGCAGAGAGAGAGAGAGAGAGGGCAAAATGCAGGGAAAAGGAGGGTTGGCAAGAGCTGGCCCACATGAGACAGATTGGTCCGTGTCCAGATCGCATAATTACCAACGACTGATAAAAGATGTCGAATCAGATTATTTTTTGACAGTTCAGGACCACGACATGAGTTCTGCTGGAAACATGATTATAAATTTATAATGATAGTAACAGTAGAACAACTACAGGTCATGTCATGTGAGCTCAAATATAAAACAACACAAAAAAGTTGGACAAGACAAAGAATAACCGCTATTCAGGTAATTAGATCTATGCGTGAAACAAATTAATTTTAAACCTGTGTTAAATCCTGGGACTTGACCCTGAAGGCCGCTCACTGCAGACATAACTGTAAACAAAACACAACAAAAAAATAATAAATAAAATAAGCAACAAGACATGGAAATTGTAGAATAATTAATCAGTTAATTAGAAGTCTGCAAAATGGTGTCAGGACAGACAAAGAACAGTACCTGACATTGATGGTGTGAGAATGCCATCTCCAATAACCATGGAAGTACCCGTCAACACCAAAAGCAAGAGAAGATTCTTAAAAAGTTTGTTCTTCTCTAAATAGTCCTTAATGTTAAGTGCTCTCTCCAACTCACGGGTTGGCAATTTCAGCTGAAAGCTGGAGATGCCCTCATCCGCACGCTGCTGATTTGGAAGTAGGCTAAATTTTGCATAACGGCATATCAAGGAGTACAATGCAAATGTACCACCTGAAATCATAAATTGTACTAACTGTGATTAATTATACCGAACTAACAAATAAGATAATTTAACGAGTATAACACATACCTTCACCATTGTCATTAGCCTTGAGTACTATAAACACATATTTTGCAAAGGGAATAATGGCTATCGTGTACATGACCAATGAAAGAGCACCGAGTATCTCGACCTCAGATTTTATCGGAACTTTGCTGAATACATCACTAAATACGTAGAGAGGACTTGTACCCATGTCTCCGTAGACAACACCTAAGGTTTGGAAAGCCATTGCAAGCGTAGCCCAGATAGGCACCTCCTGTTGTAGTTAGGGGTCAGAACCATCGTCACGTTTAATGAAATTTTGTATATACCAATTGGGATAAGGTTGAGCCTGGAATTTCATCAAGATTACAACAGTCCCAACAAATCACTCTTTTTAATTTCTTATTCTTCTAAGACGATTGTTTATCCCATATTTAGTTTTTAAATTTAAGCATTTCACTGTTCGACATATCCTCATTTTTACTCCTCCAGCAGTATACGTACCTTGACCTCTGTGCAAACACGCAGAAAAACATTACACGGACTGCTTGAGAAAATATTCCACAACTATGGCTCCACAGGTAATTTGAAAACGAAAAGAAAAACCTAAAGCTTGCTTGAAAACAGAACTCAAGAGGATGATAAAAAATGTTTTGATTCAGAAAAAGAAAAGAATGTGAAGACTGTATTGTTCTATTTTCGATTACAAACACTATATAAGATATAAGAAGACTTTGCAGCAGAGGGCCAGCAACTTACTGCAGACAGTTATACTTAAATATGCATTTTGGTATATGGTATTATCTTTTCTTTTCCGATAATCTGACAGAAGTGGTATATGGCATTATCGCAACTCAGTTATTCATTAAAAAAAGACGGATACAAAAAATTTGGGTATTCACCGACTATTGTGGTCCTTTATTTAACAACTGTTGGACTACAACATATTCACTTCAGTTCCAGCAAAAATGTTTATTCAAAAACTGTTAAAATAGCTCATCTGGTAATACATAATTGTCACCTGCAAAATACATTAAGTTTGTATATAAATTTACAAAAATGTACACAAAATGATTAAACTTGATAGCTGAATGCGCACAGTAAAATATTTCACCACACCAAGTAATAAAGCAAAGGACCCAAAACGACCAAACCACTCAAATTTTCCAATCATTGCAATAAAAGAAATACAGTTTAAAATTACTACCTTGTGGCCATGATTGTTGACTCCAGGCAGAGACATCGCTTCTACATCAAGCGAATCAACCCGCTTTGCCTTCTTCCCCAGCCGCCTCCTAATCGAACTGCCACCCGAAAAGGTTCGAATAGGTTCGCACACATCGTCTACCCAAGGAGGCGACTCGGCGGAGTCGACCTCGCTCCCGTCGACCCAACGCGACTCGGACCGGACGAGCCGCCCGGCGCTCGCACCTCTCGCCACCTCCTCAATCCCATCTTCTTCTCCCTCCATTATTACGTTGATTTGATTTGATTTGATTTGATTTAGTTTTATTTGTCTATTTGCGCTTTTTTCTCTTTTTTCGTTTTTGTATGTGTGCTACTTTTTGTAGCCGTATCGGAATTATGAAATATCGGTTTGGCTTTTTCTTCGCGACAGTATGGGATCGACACAGTTTTGTGATGAGCCCAACTGATTGGACTTCTTTTTGCACCACGCTGTTTTATAAAAATTGGATTGTTTGCGGATAAGTCTAGTGCTCATTTCGGTGTAGCTTCAATTATAACCTGTAAGTTGAAAAGAGAAAACAGTACGTTGTATCATGTATGTACTGGTTTATTATTATGGTATAATATAATTGTATAAGAGATCCTGTCGATTGTCTTGATTGAATCATGCTACGTGAACAGCGTGCAATCAATGAGACTCGTTTTAGTGATAAAAAATCAGTAATCACGTGCTTGTGTTTTCAGTTAAAAAAATAGATATTCTTTTTGTGTGTGCATGTAATCCCTGTACATTTTCATTAATGTTAAATACAATATTTGAGTAAATATAATATTCTCTCGTAACAATCTTTTTTGCTGGAATTGAGACGTCAATTTCAACAAATTAAGTTTGAACTGCGTGTTATATGATTACTGCATGTCATATACTGTCGCTAATGTTATGTGTGGAAATGCCGTAAAAGGTGATTAATTTAATATTCAAGGCATTATACGTATTTCACCAAGATTTTGGAAACAAATGCATATAGAACTAAATCAAATTGATTATAATTATTAATGGACTAATTATGATCAATTAATATATATATGAGTCTCAGTGTAAAGTCAGAAATATTGTTTGGACTAAATCCAACTTAATTTGGATCAAAGCTCAAGCAAAACAGCACAAACAAAGATCTATTGCGGCCGCAATAAGATTCATTGCGGCCGCAATACAGTAGGGGAAGAATGACAATAAATCTGCTGCTTTGGCATGATTGATTGCAGTCGCAATAGCGCAATGGATCCAAGTCTGGAATTGCCAAGTCTATTGCGATCAGAATGAGATTCATTGCGGCCGCAAGAGACCTGCTGTAAGACATGTTTTGACTACCTAGATTTACCGTTATCTTTCTGATTGGATATTTTTAGCTTTTGTACCAAATTCATGGATATATTTACAACAATAAATATTAGAATTTGGAATAGAATTGGAGAGAATATAATTTCAAATATTTGGTGAATATTTGATAATTAATTTGGCATCTTTTCAAGATACACTTAGACCCTAATAAAAGGTTTCGGGTCTCCAAGCGTCAGGGGCACTGTTTCAGCATAAATTCCACTGTTGTTAGGGCACATGAGTTGTGCATAGCCATCCAAATACTGTCCATTGAGTATTGGTACTATGTCGAGAAATTCGTGATTGTCAGAGAAAAGAAAATGCAACCCTAAATCGCTTGGAATGATTCGTCGGGAAAAGACCATTGTGAAGGACTTTCGCGAATCAAGCACATCTCCACTGTTGATCAAGATAAAGACCGAAGACAACAAAGGAGATGGAAGGTAAGTTATTCCGTTTTCGCTCTTTCGTTTATTTCATTCATGTCGCAACGGTGAAATTGTTTGATTGAATTGCAATTGTTTAGATTAGAGAAAGGTTTATGTGCAAGTATCTATGTACTGTTGTGAAGATCACAGGTGCATTTGCCAGAGAAGGCAAGATATCAGTAAAATGTTTGAGGAATGTTAAGAATATTTAGAAAGATTTATAGCCGGTTTAGGAGATAGCATAAAGATCTTGTTGTATCTGTATATATAGGCATGAATTGTATCACACATCATCAATCAATAAACACAGAAATTATTCCCATAAACTCTAAATTTCTCATGGTATCAGAGCATTTCCTGAAGCTCTAATACGGCTGTGAAAATTCAGCAACCATGTCCAAAACCAATGACAAAATTAAGGAGACAGTAGCCAAGAAAGTTATTGATGGGGCATCTCCATTCTTCCTTCATCCGTCCGACAATCCAGGAACGATGATCAGTTCTTGTGTTTTGAAAGGAGACAATTATGACCTCTGGGAAAAGGCAATGAAGAATGCTCTTCGAGCCAAAAATAAACTTGCATTTGTTGATGGCAGTCTAACCAAACCAGAGTCGAGATCTCCTGAATCATATCTCTGGGAAACTTGCAACTCAATGTTGGTTTCCTGGTTATTCAACTCGATTGATGTTTCGCTCCAACCAAGCATAGCCTATATGGAGACGGCTAAAGATTTGTGGGATGATTTGCGGGAACGCTTCTCTATCGGGAATGCCCCTCGCATACACCAGCTAAAAGCAGAGATTGACAGTGCAAAGCAACAAGGGCAAAGTGTTGTTGGTTACTTCACCCGTCTCAAAGGCATGTGGGATGAATTGAGCAACTATTCACGCATACCAGTTTGCAAGTGTGGTGGTTGTACGTGCAATGTCTCTGCTGAACTTGTTAAGGAGCGAGAGGATGAAAAGACTCATCAATTTCTAATGGGACTTGATGATTCTGCCTTTGGAATGGTAAGATCTAACATATTGAGTATGGAGCCACTTCCACATCTAAATAAAGTCTACTCCATGGTGATTCAAGAAGAACGACATAGAACTATTGCTAGAGAAAAATGAGAAAGAAGTGAAGCGGTTGGATTTGCTGTACATGCTGTCAAACCACGTGAAGGGCTGCAAGGTAAGCATGGATCAAACGATAAACCTGTATGCACTCATTGTGGAAGACTGGGACACGAAAAGGCCAAGTGTTATGAAATTGTTGGGTACCCTGAAGGATGGGGTCGTGGAGGCCGAGGTGGTCGTGGCAGTGGTAGAGGTGGAAGAGGTCGCGGCCGGGTATATGCAAATGATGTTCAAGAGGCCAATTCACATGAAAACAACAAACAAGAATGTAAAACCTTCATACCAGGCCTATCTGAGACACAAGTGCAACAAATATTGGCTGTTCTCAATCACGCAAGTGGGTCCAACACCAGTGAGAAACTGCACGGTAAGAAGTTTAATATGCAATGGCTACTCGACAGTGGGGCATCCCACCACATGACAAGAAAGCTTGAGTATCTGTCTTCATAATACTTACTCCATTGCACCTACACCAATTAGCCTTCCAAATGGAGCACAAACTGTGGCTGAAAAGGAAGGCTCTGTGGTGCTTGGTGAAGGATTGATTCTCCAAAAAGTTTTATATGTTCCAACAATAAACTGCAACCTGATTTCTCTTAGCAAATTAATTGATGATAATGGTTGTTTTGTTACGTTTACTAATGGGCTTTGTGTTATTCAGAACCACAATATGAGGATGCTGATTGGTGCGGGTGAGCAAAGAGGAGGGGTCTACTACTACCATCCTTTGACATCTGCACAAGCGTTTCATACTAAAGGGAATAACTATGAGTTGTGGCATCGACGCATGGGGCATCCCTCAAGAGAAATAACTTTAACCTTTTCTGGTATTGAGAAAAATAACAAAAAATCTAAAGTCTGTGATATTTGTTTGAGGGCAAAACAAACCAGAGATGTATTTCCTGATAGTTTAAATAAAGCAGCTAAATCTTTTGAACTTATTCACTATGATATTTGGGGTCCTTATCGGGTTGCCTCTCATTGTGGTGCTCATTATTTTTTAACAATTGTGGATGATTTCACCAGGGCTGTGTGGGTGTATTTGATGGCAGAAAAGAGTGAAACCAGTGGCTTAATCAAAAGTTTTTGCAAAATGGTTCAAACACAATTCGAAGCATTGGTTAAATGTGTTAGGAGTGACAATGGCTTAGAATTCAAATAAAAAATCATGAACCAATTCTATACAGAACATGGGATCTTGCATCAGAGTTCGTGTGTTTATACGCCTCAGCAGAATGGTAGAGTGGAGAGAAAACATCGTCACATACTCAATGTGGCACGAGCCTTGAGGTTTCAATCTCATTTACCTCTTGAATACTGGGGGGAATGTGTGCTCACTGCAGGCTATCTGATAAACAGAACACCAACTCCACTCCTGCAAAATAAAAGCCCGTATAAGATGTTGTATAAAAAGCCACCCTCATATGCCCCGATTCGTACTTTTGGTTGCCTGTGTTATGTTAAAACTCAAGCTTTAGACAAGTTTGAGAGCCGAAGCAAAAGATGTGTTTTTGTTGGGTATCCTTTTGGCAAAAAGGGATGGCGTGTATGTGATCTAGAAACGGGTGAATTTTTAGTTTCTCGTGATGTTGTTTTCTGTGAGAATGAATTCCCTTTTGCCCCATCACCTTGCGACAAATTGGAATCAGTAGGCGAAAAACATACAAACATATATGGTGATGATGAATTTGAAATGTCAGTAGAACTGGGAAATACAAACAAAGTAGTAGAAAGTAGCTCCACTGGTGACAATGAAAACAGCACAAATGTTGAAAATTCTGATGAAGGAACTCAAACAGAGGTGTCACAAGATGAATGTTTAGGTCGTGGGCAGCGTTTGCATCGACCTTTTGTGCGTCTCCAAGACTACATTTGCTACACTGCGCGCTCTAACCCCTCTCAAAACGCTCACTCTGCACCATGTGGCTCCTCAGGTATTGCTTATCATATTGCTCATTATGTAAATTGTGACAAATTTACCTTGGCACACAGCAAGTTTTTGGCTGCAGTTACTGCTGGGAAGGAACCAGAACACTTTGGAGTAGCAATGCAAGATGAGCACTGGAGAAAGGCCATGCAAGAAGAAATTACAGCACTTGAGTGAAACAATACATGGACTATTGAAGACTTGCCAGCTGGAAAGAAGGCAATAGGGTGTAAATGGGTGTATCGAATCAAATATCATTCAGATGGTAGTATTGAGCGATACAAGGCCCGGCTAGTTGTGTTGGGAAATCGACAAGTTGAAGGCATAGATTTTAATGAAACATTTGCTCCGGTCGCCAAAATGGTTAGTGTTTGAATGTTCTTATCTGTTGCTATAGCCAAAGGATGGCAGCTGCATCAGATGGATGTTCATAACGCTTTCTTACATGGCGATTTGAATGAAGAGGTCTTCATGAGGATGCCGCCTGGGTTTGCTTCTTCTCAACCAGGTAAAGTTTGCAAATTACGAAAATCACTCTACGGTTTGCGTCAGGCACCAAGGATGTGGTTTTCAAAGCTCACCGCAGCTCTGTGTGGGTATGGTTTCATTCAATCTTATGCTGATTACTCTTTATTCACCTATAAAAAGGATAGAGTGTTTATGGCCATCTTGGTTTATGTTGATGATCTGGTCATTACTGGTAATGACATTGAATCCCTGGAAGCCTTCAAAGCATATCTGGGTAGTACATTTCATATGAAAGACCTTGGTGCTCTCAAGTATTTCTTAGGTATTGAGATTGCACGCAATCCGATTGGGCTTTTCTTGTGTCAGCGTAAATACACATTGGATATCTTGACTGAGTGTGGACTTCTCGATACAAAACCTGCAGGGTTCCCAATTGAACAAAACCACAGGCTATCCACAGCAGAGGGTGAGCCTATGTCTGATCCTGAACGTTATAGACGTTTAGTTGGGCGGTTGATTTACTTGACCATTACACGACCAGAATTATGCTACTCAGTGCATATCCTTGCGCAATTCATGCATTCTCCTCTTCAGGCTCACTATGAGGCAGCTATTCGTGTGGTGCGTTACTTGAAATCTCATCCTGGTCAAGGGATCTTGCTGCAAGCTGATAGTGATCTTCAATTTTATGGTTATTGTGATTCCGATTGGGCAACTTGTCCATTGACAAGGCGATCCCTAACTGGTTACTTCGTCATGTTGGGCAACTCACCTGTCTCTTGGAAAACGAAGAAGCAGCACACGGTGTCTCGATCGTCAGCAGAAGCAGAGTACCGCTCTATGGCTATTGCTGCCTGTGAACTGACTTGGCTCAAGTCACTTCTTCGATCTCTTGATGTGCTACATGAACAACCTATGCGGCTCTTTTGTGACAATCAAGCTGCTCTTCACATCGCATCGAATCCAGTTTTCCACGAACGAACGAAGCACATTGAGGTGGACTGTCATTATGTGAGAGATCAAATTCAAGCGGGAGAATTGGTGACATCTCATGTTCGAACCAGTGAGCATCTAGCCGATATTTTCACAAAGGCCCTTAGCAAACAGCAATTTCAGTATATCCTTGGCAAGTTGGGCATTCATGATCTGCATGCTCCAACTTGAGGGGGCATGTGCAAGTATCTATGTACTGCTGTGAAGATCACAGGTGCATTTGCCAGAGAAGGCAAGATATCAGTAAAATGTTTGAGGAATGTTAAGAATATTTAGAAAGATTTATAGCCGGTTTAGGAGATAGCATAAAGATCTTGTTGTATCTGTATATATAGGCATGAATTGTATCACACATCATCAATCAATAAACACAGAAATTATTCCCATAAACTCTAAATTTCTCAGTTTATTTGTGATATTCTAACTTGAATTGCACCAATTAAATGTCCAACACTTCTTACATGTTCCTCACTATAAGATATAAAAAAATTAATACTCTGCTCTGTCCGCTCTGCCCTGCCGACTCTGTCTGCTCCACTACATGTCTTTATATTTTGGTTTAAAGTCTTTATATTTAAATTTACAACAAAACTGTTGCAAAATTTCTAATATAAAGACTTGTGGCATAATTGTTTGAAGTCTTTATATTAGAACAATAAAATTTATATATTGTTATCTGCAAGTCTTTATATTTAAATTTGCTGAAAAATTGTTGCAAAATTTTCTAATATAAAGACTTGCAGTAATATAAAGACATCAGTCATAAATATAAAGACATGCAGAGAAGCGAACAGAGCGGACATAGCAGACAAAGCAGAGCGAAGTTGGAGCGGGTGCAAAATTACAAGTATCTATATTAGGACAATAAAATATATATATTGTTGCATGCAAGTCTTTATATTTGAATTTGCTGAAAAATAACTGCGAAATTTCTAATATAAAAATTTGCAGCAAAAAAAAAATAAAGACTTGAGAGCAACAGAGCGGACATAACACTTTTGTCAAATTTAAATATAAAGACGTCAAATCTATATATAAAGACATGCAGAGAAGCAGACAGAACAAAACATTAATTATTTTTATCTTCTTACGAGAACGCGAGAGAAGACGGTTAAGAAAGAAATGTTATCATCACCCTATGATAATATTGAATTTTGATACTTTAGTTACTCTTATAGGATTGATATACAGGGACTATATATAGGATACTTGTACGATTAAACTTGTTTCAATAAAACATGTGTGTTTTCTCCACTTCTAGCAAAAAAAAATATACTTGTGATATCAAGGCTTACAGAATGGAGGGCTGAGCCGGTGTAGTTATGGGGGTTGGTTTTTAAATTCCATATGAAATAGTTGGGAAAGGCCAATACATCAACGTCAGAATCGAACTGTATTTATTCAAAACGAAGAAATAATTAATTAATCGCAGCTTATCTTCTTGTGTTTTGAATTTATTTTACCTAAGCGCGAGATTCTTCCTGTTTATTAACCATTTGCTGGCCTTTTTAGGTGAAGTTCTTGCAACTTTTTTTATTTATCTTGTTTGACCATCCAAAATGGTAGAAGTCAAACGTTTATTTTTTCATGTTTATCTAAGAAAAATCAGACCATAAGTTCAAAGGATTATTTAAAAAGTTGGTATTTGTTGAGAACTCCGTAAATTCAAACAATCTCATTCAAAAATTATCGAACACCTTATATGCACCAATTACAATAAAACTAAACGAGATACAAAAAAAAACATCTCTTTTTTTAGTGTGTGTGCTCTTCTTTGGGAAAGAATTTTCTCTTTTCACTCACTATTTTGAGCTGGGTCTTTTGGATCGGCTTTAAGTTGAAAAAAATCCAAATTTAAAAAAAATTTCTTTATCTAAAAAAATCATTTTAAAATTCTCAAATCATCACGGTACTATAGATAAATGTGTTTGATATATATGAAATAGTTTAACTAAATACATCAAACTTGCTAATTTGACAGACAAAACAGAATTAGCAGTCAAATGTAGAAACTTCGTAATCCTCTCCGCTCTCTTCCAAATCAACTTTGTCATCGTGCATCTCTAACTGCGACGAAACATCCAAAAACAAAAAGCAACGAAAATCGAAAAAGAAAAAGAGAGAGAAAGAGAAGAAACTGTTTTGCGTAAGCCAGTCGTCTTTGTTTTAAGAATATTTTTATTTTATTTTTGAAACTCTTAGAGTTTGTAAATAATTATCACATCAATTTTAGAAATTTAATTTTTTTTAGTTTCTAAACTCTTCATTAGTGAAACTAAAAAAATAGAATTTATTAATTAGCATGTCAGCAGATATTACTAATGTTGTGGAATACCAATCAATTTTAGCCAATGAGTGAGTCACGTCAGAGTTTATGAATTCTAAAGAAAAATAAAAAATAAAAAATCCTGAAACAAAATTTTTAAATAAAAAACTTATCTACATCTCTGAAACTTATTTAGAAACTGTTACGTCAGATTAGAAACTCCAAGAATTTCAGAAATGCAGATGCTCTAAGGGAGATTTGGATTTATGCTATCTCAAAACACTAAAATTAGATTTTTGCTACTTCATAATGCATTCTTTGAAAAATACCACCTCAAACACATCTTATTTTGAAATTTGCCACAATTACTAAATCAAAATTATTTTTATAAATCAAAATAATTAAATGATCAAATTATCCTCAATATTAATTGTTTGTATTATTGTACCCATTGTCAGTTCTTTCTTCCTCTTTCCAATTAAACCCATTCGACCAATACTCCATGGAGGATGCGGCAACTTGATCTCTTCAACTTTCATCCAACAACACAGTGCATACTTCATATCACTTTGTTAATTTTTCTTAGCGAAGTTACAAAAATAACTAGAAAATATACATTGCAACTAACACAGTACATGAACTTAATTAAAAGCTAGTACACTACACCAAAAGCTACTTAAATCCAATGACAACCATACAGCAGCTGAAGCACCGACTCCACCTGATGGATCATACGAAACCATATTACTACCATACGGGGCAAGTAGAGTGTACCCTAAACTGACATAATGGTTAGAAACAGTTGTTCTAAGCTGGTTTGTATGTGCTTATATGTACTAGCTGGTTTGAGCTGGTAGGCAGGTTCGTCTCTTCTAGGGTTTCGTCGGGTTTCATCCTGAGAGAGAGGAGGGCTGGTCTCGTCAGGGGTTTCGATATGGGTTCGTGAGTTCTTCGCCTCTTCATCGATCAGGTGTTCATAGATCAGCGAAGGATTTCATCGACCAGTTCTTAGTTAATCAGAAGGAAGAACTGATAGTGGGCTCTGAGGGGCATAATGGTCATAAAAAACTTATCTTAATTATTTTTATTGAAGAAAATGAAAAAAAAATCAAAACATGTGCAATTTTGTTTCAAACTTTCAATAATAGAGCTGATGTCTGCTCCAATTTTGTTGTCGCTCGAAAAAAGGACGAATCATGACTTAACTTTGAGTTGGATGGAGAAGCGTCTAATCCCATCACTATTTCTGATTTGTGGCCTTGTTTTCTTTCTCCTTTTCCCTTTCTGGTGCGTGTTATGTGTGTTTTCTTTAATCACGTGGTATACCTTCCATTAAGACCCAATCATGCAGTACCGCTGTACCGGGTCATAATAAGAGACGTAAACCAACAACCAACTTACCATTTAGATTTACCACAATATAATGTCTCCTGCGTTGCATGATGCATGCAATGATGCAATGATGCAACAAACATATCACCAGAGAAATTAACACCCAACGACCAACGTCACCTCCTAACTAATTCAGAGGCAAATAGGCAATCATTGATGTGGCTTGGAATTTGGGAAAAAAAAGTCTCAAGCGTTTGCTTTTATGGGCCGGGCTAAAATCACGCTGCATAAAACCTGGATCTAAAAAAAATTAAAGACCTTGCTTCAATTTGTGGCCTGGCATTAAATTACATTTATTGAAAGCCCATACTTCCCTTCCAGTTTGGGTTCCTATGGCCCAGAGACCTGTTATAACCCATTATATTAAGACAACGACAAAGCGAGGTGTACTTTACCTGTAAACTTGAATTGATTTGAAACATAAATTATCTTTTATTTGAAGCATTTCCAGTTAATTTTAATACATATTTCCACTTGATTATATCTATAGGAGGTAACGAAGATCTCACTGCCTACAAAATTCGATAACCACTCAGATGCCTAATTTACCCGACAATAGCAATTTGGCTTATACAGTTGTGCTGGTACCAGTAGTCAAAAGATGAACACAGATTACAATTCACAAAATAAAAATAAAAACAAACAGTTACTTCTACATTAATACATTGTATCTAGTTATGTTACAAGCAGCTAGCTTTTCTTATCTTTTGAATTTTATTTCTCTGAAAGTGACCTCTTTTTTGATGTAATGTCAGTCTTCTAAAAGTAATAAAGATAGCTGAGCTACAAACAATGTTTCCAAATATTAAATTTGGCAAATTCATTGCCAAGCCAACTTCAAAGCATCCAGTTGCAGTTGTATCCCACCAGAACAGCAGATCTCATATCTAAATATGCACAGTGAGATCATTATCCATATATATAAAATTAGTACAAGTTACTTTGACATTACAAGGTCATAATCATGCATACTTTGCAAGGGGGTGTCGTATTGCGCAAATACACTGATTGGGTTGGTAGGGGTTATAATCATTAAACAAAAGCAACTGATAAAGATGCGCGTTTGATGAACTTATTATGCATTTAGTTCCCCAACCAACGCATATCTCTCTACACATCAGTTGTACCGGTGCAACTTTTTTATTTTTTTACTTTTTATGTTAAGGCTTTCATAGCTAGCTTCACTTCTTCAACATCATTATTATTAGTATATTTTTGTGAGGATTAAATTTACTTTTTTCATAAAGAGAGGAGGTTCATTATCATCTGTGATAGATTTTCTTGCAGGACTAATTAGGTAGATTGTTTTGCAAACACTGGATCAAATGCATTGTCCACATCACCTAAAGTTTAATTAAATATATGGTGGGTCTAATTCAATATTTATATTTTAATTTATATCATAATTATATTTTAATTTACACTTTTTCAAGGAAGACCTCAATGTAGTGGCGGAGCCAAAAGGGGCTAGAGGTGGTAGAACCCGACCAGACTAGGCTTGAATTCGACCCGAGCTGATATTTTGATAAGTCAAAATAACCTGAATCGATTCGACTCAACTCGAGATGACACGTAACCCGAGCCGAAGCAGCACATGAGCGATTCGAAGTCGATCCGACCCGACCTGAGACGATCCGTAATCCGAGATGGCGCAACACATGAAGACCCAAGCTTGACCCGACCCGACTCGGGATGATCCGTAACCTGAGATGGAACGACACATGAGGACCCGAGCCGACCTGACCTGATACAACTTGTAAATCGACTAATCCTATCTTGCTTACATCATAATCTAACTTTACTAACAAATTAACATAAGAGAAAATCAAGATTTAATAACATAATTTAATAACGCGACCCGATCTTGTCCGATTGAACTTAAAAGATAAAATAAAACTCGAAAGTTTTCGATGGAACTCGACCTGATCTCGCCCAACCCGACCCGTTACCCGAAAAAGACCGACGTGATCTGACCCGATCTCACTTGACCCAATCTCACCAGTATCGGCCCATTACCCGAAAGTTGTCGACACCTGACAAATCGAAACCCGATCCGACCTCACCCGATCTGACCTGCAAACCGACTATTATCGACAGTCAAACTAACCCGATCCTACTCGACTCAAACCCGACCGACTTGCCACCTCTAAAAAGGGGCTAACCCTCCTTTATAAATTAGTTTTTTTTTTCAACCTCATAATTTTTTTAATTTGCAATAATTTGTTTAATTTCCTCGCAAAATCAAATTATAATATAGTCATTGTTCAGCGGATTGAGATCACTTACTTTTCAAAAATGAAAATTTGGGTCCTATTTTTTTTAATCTGAATCGTCTTGATTAAGCAGTAAGACCTTTGTTTCTAACCAGTGGATCAGATTAATAAAAAAACTTGCCCCCCAATCAAGATCCATTCGTCCATTTTCAAAAACGATGAAACATTGTTGCATTGACAACCCTAGGTAGATGCTGCAGATTCAGACTCGAGTTGATAATTCTTGTGGATATTTAAACTTGAGTGTCTTTGATCTTTATCCTTATTTAATAATAATAATAATATATTAACAAGTATTCTTGAAAATTGTATAAAATGAAATTGAAATCAGTAGATATGGTCTACGCTACTAATTTATACTCACATTAAAAATATATTATTTTAACTTTCTTGCTAGAATTAATCAACTCCTCAAAAAAAATTAATATCCATCAATAATCCGCAACAATGAGTACTTGCAAGCTAAAGTGTTGATCAGAACAGAATCTGAATGTGATATTCCTATTACTTTTTGTAATATTTAAAATTTTAACAACTTAGTTATTGAAATTGTAAAAAGAAAAGAAAATTATTGAAGACCTTCCATGATTTAGTACGAAATCGTCCTTGCGCCACTCCTTTCCTAATCCCACTTCAAAGAATTCAAATTTCAGAAGGAAATCAAGTTTTTGATATGACCTATACTCGGTTTCAAATCCGTGCATTAGAAGTAACGCTAACGCTAGTACTCTAATCACAACTCGCAAGACTTTGCAAATCACAATCAAATGCAATTGACAACTAACCAAGTCACGACCTCGAATGCATCAGCAACAATACCATTAATGAAATGAGATCTATTAACCAAAGTCGAAGGGTCCACACGCCGAAAATCCCACGTAATCAAGCGTGTAATTGTGTACACATCTCCTATGTTTCTCTGTCATAATCACACCACTCAGCACCAATTTTTATTTTCTGAAATGATCGGAAATTTTCAGAAGAGATTGAACAGTTTTACTGAATGAACGTTGTAGCAGCACCGTAGCAATTACTGTACGAACAAATAAAAAATGTTGTAGTAGCGTTGAGAATCAAAAGACATACGGAGAAATAAGAATTCACTCAGCACAAGCCTTCTAACGACGATTTAATGGATATTTTGTAGAGTTATGTATAGTTTCTCCGTGTAGACCCGCTTCGAATTTGACAGAAATTAAATAATTAAGTCGGCCATCAGTACCCAATGAGAAACGCCAACATGTATATATGACAAATTGGTAATACTTTTGAACTTTGATTTTCACAAGTCGGACTTGAAGTCTACATGGCCATACCACATCACTTTCGTTTGTTTTAGTTTCATCCTTTCTTTCTCTTTACTTATCTCCTCGATCGATTGAAATTTTTTTAATAGAAATCATGTCAATCTTAAAATGAAAATTAGTTTTTCTGTAGCCTGTGGAACGAGATCTTCTACCGCGCAGCATCGTCACTGTGCATGCTGCGCAGTAAATTTCAGTCTTTAATTTGCATCAAGATTCGTGCAAGCTAAACTTTATTATATCAGACCTCCGAATCAAATTTGAGCCGTCCATAACTGACAGCGTAGTAAATCTAGACCGTCCGTCGATGCTGCGCGGCAGAAGAATCGGATCCGTAGCGTGTAGCCTGTAAGATTCTCTCCTGCTATCAAGAAAATATTGAAATATTGAAATACGTTGTTCGTACCACTTGCACATCTGATACCACGGATGTGTGACACGTGTCTTCAATTCTTCGTTCAAAGGGCTGGTTCAAGGCTTCAAGCTGTACTTTGATTAGACTTATGAGCTGTACTCCGGCAGGCTTTTTTTAGAAAATATTAAATTTCAGAGGACAAATTTAGGACCGTAAAAAAATTCGTACTTCGAAATTCGTTCGAATTCGATTCGAAAAAAGTTCGAAATTAGTTCGTTCGATTTCAGTTCGAAATTAGTTTCAAATCGAATCAAACTAGTTCGAAATGATTTTGAATCAAATTCAAACTAGGACCGATTCGTTCAAACTATTCGTGAACTAAAACAGTTTGAATCATGAGAGATCTGAACCATCAGATGATATCAAGACTATTGATATATATGTAGTCTGTGCTACAAGTTCGTTTAAATTAGTAACAAATTAAACTCAAAATTAACACAGTTAGTTCGAATGTTGTTCGTCAACTATATAATTCGAATGTTGTTGATATTTTTTCTCTCAATTTCTCAACTATATTATCTACTTTATCTTCATCTTCATTAGAGATAGTTCATGTATCTTTAATGCCAACATCATCATCTTTATTCAGACACTCTCTAGTTTGTTCTCACGCATTCTCTCAATTGCCAACATCTTACTCTTCACCATTTTCAATTAGATAATACTCATCATCTTCGTCATCTGCTTTTACTACTTTCCGATTAAGCAGCAAAAAAATCCGTAGTTGATAATTAGTTCGAGTTCGATTCCAATCAGTATTAAATCAAAATCAAACTTTACATAGCTCGTTCGAAACTTGTTCTATTTCAAATCAAATTAGTTCGAAATTAATTTCAAATCAAACTCAAATACAAACTAGTTCATTCGAGTTCGAATCGTTTGCTGCCCTAACAAACCAGCTTTCATTATATCGAAACTCGAAAGCAAGCAGTACATATATTTCCCACAGTATATGAGCTCTTTCCTTCGTAGAAAGTTCTTTGAGAGTCTCAAACTAAAATTATAGCTACCTATTACACTTCCATTTAAATCTCAAAACTTATTTTATCCCAAAACAATAGTTCATGATTTCTTCTGGATGTGCAATCTTCCTTTCAACGACTGTCAAGTAGGTCTTCTTCATTTGCCTCTCTTTCCGCTGGATCAGCTGAAGAATTGCTAGGAGCTTCATCTGTATCAAATTGTAAAATATCTATTTGAAACAAGTGTGCCACTGTACATGAGACATTTGTCCACAAGTAAAATTAGGTATAGGCTCGAGTTCCGCGCGATGGAAGAAAAAATTTGACAACATCAAAAAACAAAAACAAAATCATGACAGAAAAAATTGAACGGTGAATTTACTGTAGCAATCTACTGTTACAAAACACTGTAGATTTTACGGTGCAGGAGATATCCGAAGTTTATATTAGCTATATAAACTTACTACCATTCTAAATAAAGCTGCAGGTGATTTACCCGTGCATTTCTTTTTGAGATAAAAATGAGAATTTATGTCACTAGGCTAACTCATATTTTGGTAGGTAACCATCTTCAATTATTTTTCAAAGTTTAAGCAAGATAAAATAGTTCACCGTACAACTTTTCCAATAAGAAAAGTTCTTGCAACTAACTCTAAAGACCGGGGGTCTTTTACAAATTTCAATTGGACCATATTTCAAAATCAAGAACTAACAAGAATTTGGTGCTTAGCTAGATATGAACCTGAGTGCTCTGATACCAATTGTTAGAATGTGTGATGTGGATTTTCACTAAAAATGCGCAATATTAAGGTCAAGTAGTTGTGCGGAAGCGATTTCAATTCAATTCAAATCTTTTAGACCTTAATCACCTAGCTAATCAATTTAGCAAGCAATTCTAAGAGCAAATCATAAAATAGAGTTCAAAGAACTAAAAGAGAAATAAAGAGAGTGAAGAGAGAGCAATCAAGCACAAGTGACACAGTATGTAACGTGGTTCGGCCTATAAAAAGAAACTTAGGCCTACGTCCACGAGTCTCCCGGAATAAAACATCTTTCGGGCCGTTACACTATAACCAAATGTCTTTACAAAGGGGCGAAGACGATCTTTGACTTCTTCCAACACAAGATAGCCAATCTTCTTCTCCTAACTTGATGCACGAGACAACATCACACTACACCGCTACAAAGGTCCAATTGACTACATAATTAAGGACATGGATGCACCACTTGACAACACAAATGTGGTGCACCAAAGGCTAATCAAATGGCAAAAGAATGTTCTCAAATAGACAAGTAGAGAATTGTAGCTATCTTAAGTGCTCTCAGATTTAGGTAGCTTGAGAAGACTTGAAAGAGTCTCTCTTTGGTGCTCAATTGCAGATGAGAAACTTGTCTGAATGTTTGGATGACCTTCTGGTCGTATCTGTAATCTTTATATAGGTTGAGCACTTCTTATGATCTTGATCTGTGAAGAATTGCCTCTGGCATTACAGAATTCTCCATAACAAATGGGAAGACATTATAACGCCTTGGGCATTTTCCTCCTTTTGTCCATCTACAGCTGACATGTGGGCCGAAACACTGCTGACTCGTTATAACGCATGACAGTCTCGGGAAATTCCAACATCTTGGCATTCTCTCTCCTTCTGAGGTGTTATAACGCCTTGGAGACTCGTTATAACGCCTTATGGACTCGTTATAACGAGTGGCCTAGCGTTATGGTAACGTCGTGCTATGTCTTGTGCCTTGAATCCTTCCCTTGATGCTGAGTCCATGTCTTGACTTGTCCATGACATGTTTGAGCATGTTTGACATTGGGTTATACTTGTTTTAACCTACTTCTTCACCAAAACTCAATGTGCAAAGTTAGTACTTTATGTGTTTTGCAAATTGTCAAATAAGAGATGAGTTTAATCCAACAATTTCATGCTCCAGTAAAGATCATCAAGTTTCATACAATTTGTTACGGTTAATAATAAATGGTCAATGAGCGAGTACGAGATGACACTCAAATGACAACAATTTTAAATATAACTAATCTATAGGTTCAAGAATGTGTCTATAAACTTTTTTCTATTTTTATTATTTACTATCAAAATATTTGAAATTGTATTATCAAAATTGTCAAGATAATCATTGTCAAGTGGTCCCTCCTCATATTTTAAGTGGGCAATTAGTATACCATGTAAAAAACTAATATTTTGACCATTTCTATACTATCTTATAAATCACCTAAGATATTTTGACCATTTCCATTTGGTCATAGTCTTACTTTTTATGGACTAAAATATCCTTCAAACTAGAGGATATTGATACACAATGCTTGATTCTATATGGAAAATAATGTCATTTGTACAAATTATATATGATAGGTATTATAAGACTGATTATTCACATATTGAAATCTCCCGTGGCATTGCATTTTATTAGCTAGGGAAGAAAATGAAAAGTTGTGTCAAAATATTCTAAACTATTAATATTTCCTGTACAAACTAATTTTCAAGCACGTATTTCATAGTCGCATTACCATACTAATGTATCAAATATTTTAAACTGTTCATTATTTTTTTAACTAAATAACTTTGACTATGAAAAAGTAAAAAAATTATAGTATTTTAAAATACTATAGAATCATACTACTGACCAATAATTTCTGCCAACAATTTACAATTACAAGAAATGGACGAGTTAGTTAATTTATAAAAAAAATATATAAAAATATATATATTTTTTATTTTCTGATATTTTGGTTAGACGTCAAATCATGAAATTAATGAAACGATGTAATATTCAATCCTGCTTCATAATTTTGTTTTGTTAATTATTTTTTCATTCATTTAATTTGAAGTTCAAAGATCTGAATTTACATATATTTTTCAAAATATAATTGATATTTGAGACTGATGTATTTTCTCAAAACTATTGTCTTATAAATTTTACGAGACCTACACATGATACAAGAACTAATTTTTATGGGACCTATATCATAGTTAGGAGAATTTAAATATATATGGGACCTACACATGCATTTACATATATATATATCTTTAATTTTTCTTATGTTAGTATCTTTGAAGCAAACTAAATAATTAAGCTCATGTGATAATTCTGATTTGTGGCACTTTATTTGTTTTTTGGGATTTTACTTGTGTATTATTTCGTAAGCTGACTCGATCAGTTTCTTTCTTATATTTATGTTGACAACACATCGGTGATACCTAGAGAATCATCGTCTAAATGAAATTGTTGTGCAGTGCATGTATATGTTATATTGTTATGTAGTTGAAAGATAAATACACGCGAAAAATTGTAAAAGCATTTTTCCAAGCATTTATTTTTAATACAACTAATTGACAAGAACACATAATTTTGAATATGCTACGAATAATTCACAAAAATGTGATACACGCAAAAATAATATTTGAATAACTGCAAGTTAAATGATTCTTTTTCATTCATAATGTCTCCCGTTGTTTGGCACGAGTATGATTACTAGTCCTACTATATGTGTACATAATATTTGAAGAAAGTGGTATACATAACTTACATCTCTCCAAAATGGAGAAGCTTCTTGACAAAATTTATTATATTTTATTTGAATTATTTCCTTTCATATTCTATTATCTTCATCACATAAGAATAGCCACCCTCACTTATATAATAGTGCTATATTAACTTGTTTAATGTTTGAAATTTCCCGTCTTCCATGTTCTTTAGCTCTACATATCTTACTCATTTAACTAAACAATATTTTCTTTTATCTATTGTATCAGCTCCGGTCCATAGAAAATGTCTTCTAATTTAATATATTTTTTAACTATCCATTTAAGTACTTTATTTAAGACTATATAATATAGTAGAATAAAAGAAAGCACAAAGTTAATTAGTACGACTCTACCATTCATAGATAAAAAAATTTCTTGCCACATAGACAACAACTTCTTTTGTACTTTGTCAATGATTTCTTTGTCATTCAGCCTTAGATGACCCTTTTCAATGCAAGCCAAAGTGCCAAACTTAAGTATTTAATAGAAAACTTGTTTAATTTACAGTTAAACATTTCGGCAAAATAAAAAATCACGTGAGGAGATATATATATATGTTTAATGATATTAATTATGTTTTACTATAATTGATTTTGAGATCAGATACTCTTTCAAATAAAATTAATGCCCATTTGATTTTTTTTTCCAGCATCAAAACATTAGCTTTAATAAATAAGATGATATTGTTATTTGCTGTTTGCTGTTTGCTGTTGAACAGCAAGAGAATTGCAATGTCGGCCAGACGATTTCACCCCTGGAACAAGGCAAAGGATCTTTTAGTGGTGGATGGACTTGGTCCACCTTAACTTTTTACACTTATATATTATAAATTTTTAGTAAATCGACACATTTTTAAGTTGTAGCCCCAAATTTGGTCAATACATTAATTAATGCAAAGAGCAATATCATGATGTATGTACAAAAGAAGAAATAATAACTTGACTCTTCCTCGTGTAGCTGTGTTACATTATAGATGTCATTTATATAAGATCATTTTTTAATAATTACATTTTTTAATAATTAGTTTAGAATATTTGTTTAGAGTTTACTTTCTAGTTTACAATATATAAACTTTGTTACACTTCGAGGAAATTTGTAAAAAATACAGAAATTATCTTTATATTTTATCCATTCACCTTTATTTATCTCTTAAAAACAGAACTCAATATCAAGTTGAAATGTACTTCTTTCCTTTCTTCATTTTTCTTTCTCAATTATCCCATTGGACACTCCTTATTATTTCCTTATTTTCTTTTGCTTTTGTCTCAATTCAGGACCGTATTGTTAAAAAATAATTAAATTGAGATGCTACACTTTGTAAAATGTCTAGAAGAAATGTATCATAAATTCATATTATTTAACTAATGTAATATCTAATCACAATACTGTTATTATGTTCAACCTTTTTTTTTTCTCTACTATGATGTCACTATTTTTTTGTCGCTTTCTGTTTCATAAATTGAAACTATTTTTTTGAGTAAAAAAAATACATCTACTTGTTTAACAATGTGACTTTTCTATATATAAAAAAGGGAAAATTAGTTGTATGTCACTATAAAATTTGAAAATTGTCAAAATGTCACTATCGACACTTGATCTCTATACAAAAAAGTGATCGATAGTGTCATTTTGACAATATTTTGATAATTTTAAAATTTTGCGGTGGAAAAAAATGTCCCATAATGTGACATACACATGCTGACATTCTAACAAATATATTTAGACCTTTTTCAGGACTAATTGCTCGATTTAAAAAAAAAATAGAAATTAAATAAATAAAAGATAATTAAACAGAAAGATTGACTTCGAAGCTTCAAAAATAACATAGATCAGAGTTTCCAATCCTGACCTATGTTTGGGAGAGAGGAGAGGGCGCTGTGGGGTTTTGGAGGAAAACAAATAAGCCAGAATTGCGAACCCTGATCTATAGCGTTTTTTTCTATAGGACGGTGTTGTGAACACCGTTCTATACCTTTGCTGTCAGTTCGAGAGATGCAATTAAAGTTCAGAATTGACAATACCGTTCATAGATTATAGATCAGAATTGAAAACTCTGATCTACTATTTTTGGAGCTTCGAATTCAATCTTTCTGTTTAATTATCTTTTATTTATTTAATTTCTGTTATTAAAAAAATCTGCTAATTGTTTAAGTGAGCCTGGACCTTACTGTCAGCCTCACAGGGTTGCCCCAAACGATTTTTGCGGGCCAATTACGTGACACGTGTCAAAGACGGTTTGGTGGGCCCTGCTAACCTGGTAACTGTGCTACCGATCTGTGTATTCTTTCGCAAACATTATCCGCCTAGCTCGCTTAACATTTTCCTTCAGATTAAAACGGATTAAAACGGACGAACAGATTTGACTGAGAGGACAGATTTTCTATTTAATCTGATTCGTTGGTTACAATCAACGGCTGAGATGACAGATTTTCTATTTAATTTGAAAAGTAGGTGTCTAGGTGATCTCAATCCGGTATAGCGTGGCTGCGTGGGGATCGTACAGTACCTGTTCCCTTCTTCTAAGTCTTGATCTACTTACTGCATTCGAATGTAGCATTTCCTATACAAGTTCCCTGATTCCCTCGCATATACTAGAGTCTAGATATATACTCAACCATTTACTAAATATACTCGCCCGTTACATGGATTCATTCGTAGGAAGCGCTACAGAGAACCGGTATCATTCGTTTCATATTTTAAAGAGAGACGCCCGCCATCCTCGAAGCAACAGTTCCTTCCGGATCTATCTCCACGTGTCCTTTCTGACACGCGTCAGAAGATACAGCCACCCTGTTCCGATCAGGACAAAGACACGTGTCGTTGCGGAGTTGTTTTGGTTAACTTATATATAAAAGCAAGCCCTCTCTGAAACCAAGATATTAAAATCCGTTAGAAAGAGGAAAAAACTCGAATCCATCTTCCTTTCCTAATTTTCATTCTTCTCTGTTCTACAAAAATGAAGTATTTAGCACAACGAAAAATTCTATCCTTACCTGCTGTGTATCCATGCGAGGCAATCTCGCCTGGTGCTCTCCTCCCTTCTCTCATATCTCTATGCCAGGCAATCCTCGCAAAACGGGTTTCGGGTTTGTACCCTATCCACCGACGAGCTGTCCTCGAAGCCATTCGGGAGGTCGGCCTCCTATTAGTTTTCTTCGAGGAAGTTTCAGATTGTGGATTCGGGGACCTCCCCGGGTCGGCAATTGTATGCTTGTTAGAGCTCCATTTCGCACTCCAAAAAATCCAATTCTTGCTACACGATTGCTGCCGGAGGGATGCCCGACTGTGGATTTTGGTGCGGTCTGATTCGGTGCTATCAGAGTTTCGGGTACAAATCCGTTCGATTGCTACTGCACTTGATGTGCTACCATTGGAGTCGATTGCTGTCTCTCCCGAGGCAAAGGAGCTCATACGGCTTCTATCGATGCAAGCATGGACAATTGAGATTAAACTCGGTAAATGTGACGATTTGGCAATTCGAACTGTTCGGTCAGTTCTTAATCAATTCAAAAGAGGTATCAACCCGGAAGTAGTTGACCTTAAACGGGTATTGGACCACTTGCAAATCCGAAACTGGTATGATTGTGACGATGAGCTTTCATTCTTAGAACGAGAGCTTTTTTCATGTATGGAGGAGGGGGATAATAATGAGGTGCCTTTTCTTGGTAGCTTAACTGGTTTCATGCTCTATTGTCGGGTTGTAATATTCAATTCAATGGATTTTAAACGGTGTGGGAGTAGTGAGCCCACACACCAGTTGACACCCATAGATTGGCTGAGCCCAGAGGGATTACAGTGTCCAATCTCACTCGAGCTCATGACCGACCCGGTAATGGTCTCATCTGGTCAGACATATGACCGGGCTTCGATCAAGAAGTGGATCAAATCAGGCTACTGTACATGCCCAGTGACAGGAAAGATGCTTGTTAGCACTGATCTCATACCTAATTTGGCAATACGGGAGTTGGTTGAGCAATACTGCCATAGAAATAACATACTCATTGCCGAGCCGGGTACCAAGCACAGGCGCACAGTCGATAAAACTGATCTACCATTTAGTCCTGCCTCGGAGGGGGCAGTGAGGCTGGCAGTTTTTTTCTTGGTACGGAAAATATCAGGAGGAGGTACAGAAGAGAAGAGGAAGGCAATTTATGAGATGAGAAAATTGTCAAAATCTAACAATTTTCATAGAGCGTGCTTGGTTGAAGCCGATGCGGTACCTTGGCTTCTGTATAGTATCTCGTCATCAGACCCATTCATCCAAGACAATGCCGTGGCCGTACTATTAAATATCTCTAAGCATCCGAGTGGGCAAGAAGCAATTTTTGAATCTGGCGGTATTGGGCTTATAATTGATATAATTAAATTTGGGTTTAAAGTGGAGTCTAAACAGAATGCTGCAGCAGTGCTGTTCTATTTGTCATCCGTCGAAGAGTACCGAGTTGAGATGGGCAAAATTAGCGACACTGTACCAACTCTGGTAGAGTTGCTTCGGGATGGTACATATCGTGGCAAGAAGAATGCTGCTGTAAGTCTATTTGGGCTACTAGGGAGCCCTGAAAATCACGACAAGGTCATCTCAGCTGGGGCTGTACAGGTTTTGATAAGTCTATTTAAATGCGAAAGAAGCGAAATTGTATATGATGCAATTGCAATCCTCGAGAAGATAGCTGAACGGCACGAGGGAACATTAGAAATTATTAAAAGCTCCACAATCGCACAGGTCGTGGATGTTCTTATATCTTCAACATCCAGATCTGGTAAGGAGCACTGTGTCTCTCTTCTATTATCCCTCTGCACGAATGCTGGAGATGCGGTTGTTAGCCAATTGGGGAAAATGCCGGCTTTGATGGCTGAACTCTATAGGCAAGTCACAGAAGGTACCGCTGATGCCAGGAGGAAAACTAGGTCCATATTGGATCTTATACACAATCATAATGAATCAAATTATCCAGAAATTGTCCTGCCGGCACAGGTCCGAGACCGTGTTATCCATGCTTTGTAAAGATTTTCATTCCATTTTATTTCCTGTACCTTGTGTGAACTCTTGAAAAAAATTCACTTTTTTTTTGGGTTCAATCTTAGCTCGCTTTTTTGAAGAGCTGAGATTGAGATTGATAGATGATGAATGTAAATAGTTAGGATATAAGTTAGCGTGATACAATTTTTTTTGTGGTGTGTTGCATGTAATATGAACTAAGGAAAAAAAATATGTAGTACAATGTTTATTTGAGCATAATAAACAGAGTTTATGCATTTTGTTACTCTTTGATTGTGATGTATATCATACAGAGAAGAACTTGTTAGTAGGGGATTGCGGGTCATTGAAACCAGACGTTAATAGTTCAATGATTCAATCGACTGATTAGGACTGGCTTTATTCTTCTAATTATTTTCTGTTAATTAATACATTATATTCTTTCAGAAAAAGGAAAAGAACATACCAGTACCATTATAGCGCGGTCTACTGCTGGGACAACAAAAAAACTTTTTTTTGTTAACCAGTACCAGTTGCGTCCATACCACATGAACCAACAAACTATGTATATTCAAAACCCTGCTGAATTTCTATCTTAATTTCCCTTTGGTACTTGACAACAATCATTTCAATTGTGCACATGATAGAATTTTTTTAATAAGAAACAATGAGTATAAGCAGTACAATTAACATCTCATGAGTATGCATAGTATTCGTCTCACAAGTAGTTAGAGTGCTATTTTAGTCATGAGTATAACCAGTACAACATCGTCTGATTAAACACTGTTGAAATTAAAGTGAAAACATTTATTCCAAAGAGGATGTTCTTTGACAATAGCCCTTAATAGAGGCGTCGACAAGGTAAGCCACCTGCAGTGGACAGCTGACATACCTCAATTTGCAGACCAACAGCAAGAACTTTGTTGAGCTCGACAATGGCGTCTCTAAACTCAGTATTTACAGGATAGAGAGACTTGTCAGTTGGGCCCGCCGCAAGCCCACTGTACAAGCTTTTATCATATGCTATAACACCTCCGGTTCGCACAACGTCAATTACTCTTTTGTGGTAGTTGAGGTAATTAGGTTTGTCTGCAAAAACAAAGTCGAAATGCCCCTTGTACTTTTCCTGCCAATTTAAGTCTAGTGGGAGTTGTTCATGATGTTGAATATGTAACCGGTTAATTGAAAACAAATGTATTTTAGTTTGGAAAAAATGAAATTGTTAGTATTATGTTGATTATACCATCTTTAATTTCCCACCCAGATCTCGTGTCAGATACTGGTACAGAGCCAGTATAAATTGTATGGTGTCTGTAACTCTGTGTAATGGTGTTCATTTAGCACTTTTTACCTCAGTATGTAGTTGATCATTACTGATCATCAGCAGTAAGAAAATTAAAACATAAAGCGAAGAAAGTAGAATTTGAAAGGAAAAAAAAGGAGAAAAAAATAAAATATCCAGAAAAAATAAAAGAAGCAGAAAAAGACTAACAAAGGTTTTTCTTAACCTCAGTAGGTAGTTGATCTAGGATAGCTATGGCAGGACCCTCTCGAAAGTCAATCTTGTGGGCTACTCCAGCCTTCTTAATTACTGGCAGGCCTACCTCATACATCTCCCGGTTAGTATCAATCGCCAATATCTGTGTAGATAAATGTCAAATAAAAAAATTAGCTCATAAATCTGGCAGCATATTTAATTTAAAATTGTAGAAGTAGCTAATAATGACAACTTGAACTTGAAAAAGTCCTTTCAAGCTGTAGAAAGTATTAAACAACATTTAGTAATCCACACAAATCTAATATATGTAGTTTACCTTGTCATCATCCAGAATAGTAAGAGCGGTGCTGAGGAGGGAGTATCCAGTGTAAACACCAATTTCCATGGTGTTTTTAGCATTTATTAGCTGAGAAACAGAGCCTCGTCAGGCGGCACAGCCATGTAGGACTTAATTGTCCATACAAAAAAATATATTAGCATGCAAAATTTACTTACTATAGCAATTCTTTGATTCTGTAAAGCATCTGTAATGTTTTGTTATTCCCATAATCAGAAATTAAGAATACCTTTGGTAATTGGCAGTTGCGTTGCGCAGTTCTTTCAAGCAATCTGTCTCCCATAAGGTAATATCAGAGCCACCAATGCAATTTTTATCAATGTTTGACTGACCTTATGGGAGACAGCCAAATCCACCAAAGATTGAAACTGCCGTTCTATCCGAATCAGTGATACTGGTAAACAGTACCATACTGGTAAAATTACATGCTGCAGTCTGCTTAACAAAAAATAACGATGTCATGTAGCTCCTAAACGGTACAGATCAGTGGAAAATGCTACTGGTTGCTACAACAAATATCAAGATATAACCCTGATTGTTACCGGCCGAAGAAGTTACTCAAGTTGAGGAGATTAAATTTGAAGTCTCGTCTCATACTCGCATTATTGAATAGTTAAGTGATGACATATTTATCAACTCGAGGAGATTAGCTTAATGTTCCAGTTTACTTACCACTATAATAAACAACTTTGAAAACACAAGAGGTTTTAAATTACATGTGAAAAAGTTATTGCTATGTCAGAGAAGCTGAATATCACTTGAGAAATATTACAGATAGATTACATACTCAGCAGACATGATTCTTATATGCAAACAATTTGGAAAACTAAAATCAAAGGAAGCCGCATATACAAACAGAAGCTGAGCTCACACGATCTTTTCTTGGATTGATTGCACAGAAGTAAATTCTTTTTGCTTTTCCATTCTCGTTTGCACAGAAGTTTTAACACATCCATTTAAAAAAGTTAAGAGAACTCTGTTTATTTGGTTTGGAAAAGTTTAGTTTCCTGTTGCCTAAAAACGTGTCTATTTTCTTTAAAAAAATTGCAAACTTTTTTCTAATGAAACTGGGTATATTAATCAAACAAAAAAGTAATGTAAATTTACATTCCTGTAATCAGCATAAAACAACATATGTAAATCTCTGTCAGGATTATCTAAAATTCTAAGCCTAGGAATGTGACTCAGTGCTTCCTTTGCTAACAAATCCGCACACTTGTTTGCTTCACGTGGTATAGCTTAAAATCTCAACTCCCAGTCAGTTCTTGCCAGTGTTGTGTAATTGCAATTAATAACTGGCTTGCATCCTACACACTACTTCCTCCCAATCACTTATGTATGACTCCAGTTGCATCGCACTCAACGATTAGTTTGTTTATATTCATTTCCAGTGCTAGCTAGCTGCATGCCTTGGAGAATCGCCCACAATTCGGCCTACACATTATTACACACACCCAAAAATTTTGAGTAGCCCTAAATCCATCTTCCTTTTTCATCTCTGAATAGTCCTCCTATGAGCTGCTCCATCAACATTCAATTTCAACCATCCATCTGGAGGCCTTCTCCATCTCTTTGCACAATATGTTTTTACTTCTGTTCGAAGAATTGAATCTCAAATTGTTTGCAATCTTTATTGTCCTGTACCAACCTTTTAATTACCAGTATGGGGTCTCCTTGATAGAGTTCCTCATTTTGGAAAATTTTATGGTTGTGCATCCTCCATAGGTACCACATGGTGAAATATACTAACCAGCTGGTGCACTGGTTATGTTTCCAGCTAGTCAGTGTGGCCAAATATACTAACTTACCATGTTAAATATAGTTATATCTGAGTGCCATCAGAATGGTAGTAGTTGTCTCAACAATTTTATTTTTGTTTTGCCAGAGCTATTTAAGCATACATTTAGAAAAAAAAAGCTGAGTACACGACCAACAATTCCCCACAAGGTGCAGGTTTAAAATGCCGTTCGGAGATTCCTTTTGATATTTAAAATTGAGAAGAGGTTTACACCCATCTTTATCATGTCACCTTTTTATTGAACGTATTTGCCGAGAACACACATTTCGAAAGGCAATTCTCTGGTCTATTATGCCACTTCTTTCAGATCAGTTGTCGTCACAGTATCTTTAAAAAATTCCACAAGTTTCAAGTGAGAGAAAAATATCTGTTATGAGAAGAAAGCAGAGGTTAAATGCATATTCTCTAATAAAAAAGGGCTGCGATCTCTTTTCTGCTTGCTTGTGTCATTTGTATTAAGATCATAATTTGGAGCACGGTTTGTGTAGAATTAAAAATGGACTTACAGAAATTTTCTATTTTGTTGTCAATATCAATACCATGGAATAATTATTTTGATAAATCAAGATTGAAATGTGAATTTAGTTTTATTAATTTGTAGCATCATTTGTAACTACGTTTATGTTTTAAATAATATAACTTTTGGAACTGTGACATCATATCAACTTAATTCACTGCGGATGCTTCTTCTGTTTATTTGATTTGTTAGTGTTAATAATCTTAACAATAATTAGGCAACAAACTGTCTTGACACGAATAATAAGTAACCAGAGGATCATAGCATCAAGCTACCGTGTAGAATGAGATGGTATTGCAAATTAATGTGTAATCATATATCAGCTCGTCTGTTATACAAAACAAAACCAAAAAAGTAGCCATCAACCACACGACAATTTCACAAGAAGAATATATGCTACTAGGCCAACAATACAATTAAGAAACAATTAATCATACGCAACTTGCATTTCAAAGAAAAAGATACCGATAAAACAAGTTATTCGTCTTTGGCAATATTGCAATTTGCAAATGTACTCGGCTCATGAACAACATATTTCAAGAAAGATGCAAAAATTTGAAACAAATGCAATGGAACTGGTTTATAATTTTGATTAATTCTTTTTAGAAGACGTACATGATTTGATAAGTACAAATTAAACACTCAATATAAATGAGTTCAAATCTATTTAACACAAAAAGTACTCCGTAATTTTGCATTAAAAATCAATCAAATTTAACATAAGATTAACATAATGGTCTTCTTAACATTCATTCTTTAAGATATTATTACACAACTCAGTTCATAACTTTCATACATACCCCACAATAGAACTTAACAGAACAAAGACATAAAAATAGGAAAAGTAAAAAAAAAAAACACTAATGAAGGAGATACTAGGAGTGGGAGCTGGGAAGATGTAAATACCAAATGAGTTTGAATCAAATATTGCAATTCCAATCCCAAAAATTGAAATTTGTTACATCATCCACGAAACATTGATTCTCAATGAGAGCCTGCTCAGGGAAGAAGCTGCATCCCTCATCACTGACACTGTCATCCTCAGACTGGATGCCACCAACATCAACATGGAAATACGAATTCCCACTGTGGTGGGTCCCCTCGGCATCGATAACTGTACTCCCGGTCGTCCCCGCACTCGTCAGGTCCTCAGCTCTTGTCCCGACTTGCAGCTGTGCAGGAGGTGGGGATGATTGATCAATGATTTTTGCAGCTTCACCCACCCCCGTCGAATGCTCGTCCAGCTGAACTCCTCTTGCAACTAACTTCTCAGTCAATTCACGCACCTACAAGAACGTAGAACATAGCATTTCACTAATAATTAATATGAATATATCCAAAAGATACATGAGATCTTGAACAACAAATGATACTGCTGTAATATTGGCATTAAAAAATAAATGATACTGCCATAATATTGGCCTGAGTGAAAATAAAAACTCTTTTAAAGATAATTTATAAACTACAGTATTTTTATATTAGGGTTTGGAGGAAGAAAAACATGAAGGCATTATTGGGTCCCCATAATGGATAAATTTGACTTGGTTTATTATTTTATTTGCCATGACATTTCAACTGTCAACAACTGTCCCCTTTTCTTATCAAAACTTGCTCTTTATGCTATAACTTCTAACTCTAGCCTACAATTCCCACAAATCGTGAAAAAGTCCTCTTTTTCCAAGAGTCCTAGGTCCTTACAAGTTATTATCTTTCCATGGCCAACTTTCATTTTGGACAGACACTGCATCCCATTATCACCACAGGATCAGAATAACAGAAATATTCTGCTGATGTCAATAGAAGGTGGTGGTACGGTACCCACTTGAACCAACAAACAATAAACCAGTTGCAAAGTGGAATAAATAGGGTATTTTATTTCAAGGACAAACAGCCAAGGAATGCAGGGACCACGTGTTACAAGGCAGATCCAATATGTACTGCAGTGCCAAATAATTATAAAAAAATCTTGGTCCACTTATCATCTCAATCAGAAAACTAATTTGTACAACTAACCCTTAAATGTCAAAATATCATCTTTAATGCAATCAAAACTTATTTTTTCTTCTTCATTTATGTCAAATCCCAACCTACCACTTATATGCAATCATTTTAGATATGAACAATCAAAAGAAATTAGGCTACATTTATGCCCCTTTACAGTGAAAATCTTTTGATACTGTAAAAAAAGTGTGCAGTGAAATGTTAGAAAGTTGACCTTAGTATTAAGGAGATCATTTTCCTTGAGAGCAGATTCATGGTCGGCACGGAGGGTGTCATACAAGGACTTGAGGCGGTCGTACTCCTGCTCGAGGTTCTTTGTCTTCCACCTCGCTCGGCGATTCTGAAACCACACAGCTATCTGCCTCGGCTGCAGCCCGAGCTTCTTTGCCAGTTCATTCTTCCTATCTGGCTCCAGCTTGTTTTCCTCCTCGAAGCTCTTTTCCAGCATCAGAACCTGCAGAAATCAACAGTCCTTTGCTTTTCCTTTTCATACAACAAAATCAAACAAACCTATGTTTTTCTAAGACTGTTACAGAGGCTAAAAGCTCAAGAACTACAGGAGAGAATACAACCAGAAATCCTCTTGTTCTCCTTTCACATGGAATCCTTCAATGAGGAACTATGCATCATCCCAGACAAGACTTGATCTTAAATTTTTTGTCATAACTGAACATTTATTGTCTTTTGTCAAAACTAATTATTTTAGACAGTTCCAGAGTTATGCTAAGAATCCATGATTGTGCTCATTAAACCATCTTTTTATCAAACAATCATATCAGGTACCTTATAAGGTAGAGTACAAGACCTGAAAACCTTAGAAAATGCTGAAACAAACCTGTTCAGCAGTGAGCCGACGCTTTTTTTCTTGCATCTGTTCATCATAGTATTCTTCTTCCCACAGGTCATCTGTGGTGGTTAAGAAGGGTCGCTTCACCCCTCGTCCTTCTTCCAATCCAACCACTGACCTCGAACCTTCATTTGACACCCCGACACAACCACAAAACCATCAATCAGTTTTCTAATGATCAGAACAGAGAAAAAACAATCCAAACAGATCTATTCAATAACTAGAAAAAAGTCAACTATAAATTTAGTAAATTTAATTAACTTCAACCTTCACCTTGCTTTCAAATTAGTTAGTTTTTCTCTTTCTATTGACTCTAGAATGCATTTCTTTATCATCTCTCTGCTAAATAATAAAATTTATACTGGCTTCCTTCGTTTTTAATTTAAGAATCTAGATTTAGATTTGATTGTCCTAATTACATGAAACTTTTCCTGATGACTTGAACCCAGATATCATAAACCAAATCTATAAAGTGTAATTCAGTTACCTCGAAAGATTGGATCCCCACCCCCGAAAAGGAGGATCTGGCCATGCAGCGCACTATTAGAATCGAAAATAAATCTGCGTGAATTCATCCTTATTTCACAGATTTACACCAATCAATCACTTGTCAGGCTGGATCTCCCTCTCCTCTCTTTATCTCAGAAGCAAATGTCGAATTTTTTATGACAAAACAACAAAGAAACTTCTTTTTTAGTATAATAATTATTATACCCGCCCACCCAATTGAACTGTGATAGTTCAGGGATCAACAAGAGCGGTAGCTCTTATGACGAAAGAAACTTGTGCTCCATAGCATCCTTGTCGAGGTCTTCATAGGAAACAGAGAAAATCCCATCATGCAGCAGCTAGATGGGGTTGGAACCGTTCACCACTTTCAATTCCGATGTCGTCGCGTGGAATCACAGTTCTCCGGTCGCCGGAGAAAAACGGCGTGCTTCTCCCTTAGAAGTCAAAACTCTTTTATTCTTTTAGGGTTAAAATCGCAAATTTCTTTCTTTCGAGGGGAATTTTGCGAAATAAGTGAGCTTCGTTTTTAGGGGAATTTTGCGAAATAAGCGAGCTTGGTATTCAAGGAGAGCCTTCTTATAGTTATAGAAGAGGCCAAGGATGCTCAATGACGAAAATACCCTTAGTAGTTCCTGAGATGAGAATTTATTTTTTCTTTACAACGGTTGTGTGTAATAGTGTGAGGCTGTGATTGGTACGCGACTACGCGTGGAGGGAAGAGGAACTGATTGCGGCGGTCGGCAGGTTTTTCTCATGCTGTAATTTTAAGAGGTTGAGATAATTTATGAGGCGGGTCATTTTCAGGAAAATCAGGTTTTTCTCATGCTGTAATTTTAAGAGGCTGAAATAAAATAATTTATGAGGCGGGTCATTTTCAGGAAAGGAACACTGTGAAAATCTTATCTTGCTCAAGTTGTTAATTAAAAATCTGAACGGAAGCCGTTCCGTGTTCTAATCTGCTGCCCATCAATTCAAATATGAAAAGTAAACGATACATTTGTGATTTGTGTAATAAATATAAACTTCATGATATATATTTATTTTTCTAAAACTTATGTTTATGTTAAGACAAAAATTTGAGTAATTCAAAAAATAGGTACACTGAATACTCCAGTACATCTGAACCATTTAATTTATCAAGATTTTTTTGAAAAACGCCGCAAAAAAATAAAATATATCACTTTTCACAAATTTTAATGAATTAAACGATTCAGATGGACTAAAGTATTCAGTGTACCCATCTTTTGAAGTACTGAATTTTTACCATATGTTAATCTCAACATTTTTTGTTTTGTAAATTTGAACCTGCGGCGACAAAAAACTCAAAATGTTAGATTAATTTTTTTAAGTATTTTATTCAGTTGTGATTACAGCTTTCACTTACTTTGAATTAAAAGACAAAGAAGAATTCAGCGCCTTTATTAATTAATATCTTTAATGATGTTGGAATCTAAATTAAATGGAAATAATTAACATAATACCTAAACTTACTCCTATTTAAAATATATTTTTCAATACAATTGATTAGAGGATATTTTTCCTAAACATAATGATATCACGTAAACATAATATTTCTCATGGATATCGTATGATCAAAATTAATACAGATAATATTACATCTGAGATTTCAGAAGAACTATTTTTTATATAATATAAACTGTTTGAGTAGGATTCATCGTTTTTAAAACTGCATTTGATACTCCCTCAGAATGTACATGATCTATCAAGACTTATTTCAGGCACATGAAACCAGATGAAGGAGATGATGCAGGAGGTGCCGTCGGAGGCAGCAGGGTATTCGTTTGGAAACGACCCGTGTCCTGATTAAGTAGATATGTTGATTTGTGTTTGAAAACTTTGCTGGTCTTTTGAAAAACTGTTACATTGTTGTTTTGATTCTGTAATAATTAGGTTATATTTTGTGAGCTTTGGATGCAGATACAGTAAGTAGCTAGTTAAGTAGTTGTGGTTTAGGATAAAAAGATACTTTAATGCATAGATATTAATAAACTTTAGTTCTGTAATAGAGAATTATTTCAATGAAACAGGTGGGGTATCTCCTCATTCTCTATTAAAAAAAAATGTTTGAGTAGGAAGATTTGTACATAATTACCATCCAATTAAATTAAAAATCTAAGTATCAATACTTATTTATTGCATCATATTGGTAATTTATTCTACGACAACGAATGTTAGAGTCGATTGGAGGAAGTTGTGACTATTTGTGACATAGATACTTGATACATGTCTCTACATAACAAGTGCATGTCTTGAGAGGTACATGAAAGGTTAATATAACCTTATTATCATGTTTGGGATAATTAAATCAAACCATGAGAAATCAGAATTATTAACATCACACTTATATGCACAGAAGGAGGTGAATGGATAAGTCTTAATTTGCATAATTATCTTTATTTTGTTTCTTTCATTGATTGAATATTTGAATTCATGCATTCAATTCACAATTGGATAATAATAGTGTGAGGTGCTCCTCTGCCATTTGTTTGAGACATTCTATTTTTTTTCACGACACGTTACAATGTATCACATTTTCAGAACTCTAATTATTTTAGACTTATTAAGTCAGTAATTTAACATCATTATTCTAAATGTATTTTTTTTAATGTCAAGAAGTATAGTCTCATTATATTTTTTTTTTCTATTTCAAGTTAGTAAATTATATTAAATTAGTCGAAACAATGTAAATACATCTTTATGAGCGAGGTCATGTGCTAAATAGCATTAACCAGTCGTTATTACGCTCTAATCCACTAATTTTAAGTTTCTAATAGTCATTTTAAGATGCTTATTTACGCTCTCCACCTTTAAATTTTGATTTATCATATAAATAATATTTTTAGATCAAAATCTTTAAAATTATTTAAGTAATTGTTTTTTATTTTTAAATGTGGCTGTAAAATAATATTAAAATAATCAATATTTATACATAAAAATTAATCATTTAAGAAAATTCAAAACACGAACTTAAGAAACTCTAATATAAAAATTGTTCCCACAATATTTTTTATATTAAAAAAATGTTAACATGATAAATCAAAATTTAAAAATGATTAAGGATATCTTTGAGTTAAGAAAACGTAATACCATGCTCTTAGGAGCACCATAGATTTTCTCAAATATTTATTTTACTTTGTTATAAGTAGAAAATAGTCCTTATTGGATATTTTAGGATTTTGAAATACCATTTTCTGGTCATAAAAATATATATAAATCTAAATCCCATTTTAATCTTAAATAATATCTCACATTTTATTTTTTACAATGTTATATTATTTATTTTATATATGATATTCATTATTGGTTTATATATTAATTGCATTTTATTTTACAATCATGATAACTGCAACCTTAATTTCGTAACCGTTATCTGCCTATCTGCACTCCAAAAAAATTTTGGGTCAAGATTTTTTCCATCCACATGTTTTTTTTTTTTTGCTATTTTTTTATAATAATCACTAAAAAAAATGTTTGAACCTTCAAAAATATTTATACTAGCTAAACACATAATTAATATGTTAATTTTTCCAATCATGAATCAACCGCTTGTACCCACCGATCTCATGTGTTTTTTTTTTGTGTGCAATTATTTATTTTAATTCTCAAAATTGTTTGTTCATACATGAAAAAAAAACATTTATATGAAAGGAACACATAAAATTTTATTTAATCTAGTGCCCACTGCTAGGTAGCACTTTCTTGCTCCGGGCATTGTACTTTGCTATATTGTGATTTAAAATTTTATTTCTATAAGCATTTAACCAAATATTGCTTTCAAATTAAATCGATATGAAACATTTATTATTCATCTATAACAATCATTTTGAGACATAAAAAGGCCAACTATGTCAAATAAATAAGTGATATTAAAATTATAATTTACTCGTAATATATTTTATAAAAATAAAGCCCCATAAAATAATGCAATTTATATAAAATAACAAATAATAATGGTAAATCTTACAACTCTGAAGTACATACATTTTTAGGCGGAAGCGAAGCAAAGTTACTGATCTTTAGAAGTTTTCCTCGATCTTAATGATGGCGAATTATGACATTTTTTCACTCAGCATCTATTTTTTTGTTATTTTCTTAATGGATGAATTAGAGAGATAACAAGAGGACAAGTTCAAACGAACAGAACTAAATATATATAAATTCTGAGGCAATTTTTTGGATCATGTACAAAAAATTTGACTCATCTGAACTTTCCATAAATCATACGATACATATTAATTATACAGTACATATTATAACTAAATATTCTAACAATAAGTTGCAAAAAAAAAAAAAACAATGTTTTCAATCCGTAAAGACGAAAATATGCAAGAAAAGAAAATGTGTATTGATTTAACCTAGCTCAGTTAATTAATTTCCATTTTTTTCCCCAGAAAAAGTTCTACCATATTCTTTAATTAATTAGTGAGTTGACTTCTCTTCATTAATGGATATACACAATATTACATAGTAGTCTTTGCCAACAAACTTGGCACATAAATATTCGTATATAACCAAATTTAATACCTTGATGGAGCCATTTATACCATTTTATACGCCTGCTAACGCTCAATAAAAATTCAAAAGTTTATTTGTCATTGAAATTATATATATTGTGTGTGCTGTGTGCGTCATGCATGGGCATAAGAAGTGTCATCAATATTATACATTATAAAATAATATTTATTAATTTGTCCTTTTTGTCGAAATTGAGATGTACTTCAATTGATGGATCAACCTCTAAAATTAATGAATTATTTAGAAGAGAAAATAATAAATTAATAAATAAATAAAACACTTGTGCATCATTCAGCATGAAGAAAATTAGTTTTGTAGTAGCACAATCTGTTGCAAAATCAGGTAAACAAAAAAGTTTATTTTATTATGCTTACTGGGTAAACACCATATATACCTAAAATAGTATATCCATAGAAGATTAAATTAAAAAGTATTATTTGGTAGAGACTTGCCAGCTACTACTAAACTAAATATCTAATTAACTTAGTAATGAAAACTTTGGAGGCATGCTAACACATCTATTTATTTGACTAAATAAAAAGGTGATATATTGATGGAGATGGCTTTAGTTTTTCAAAGGTCTCACTTTCTAGCTAGCATACCAATTTATATATGTATTAATTGTTGATATTGAACTGTTGAGCATTTCATGTGTCATGTTAATACGTGTAAATTAATGTATTTGAACTGTTAGCAAGTGCATAATTTTTCAAAACATTCAACAATCAACACACACCGTAAGAGGTAAGACACTTGACACTTTATCATATGTTGTGACACTTTTAACACTTTTTTTATCTTAAAAAAATCAATAAGCAAAAAATATAGAATACAAATCTAAAAGAATAAATATTAGAAACTTGATGAAACAAAAAAACAGGTTCTTAGTTCGACACGCTCCATGCATGTATGCCCCGCATGAGTCGAAATCCAGAACGATATATTCTTCTGGAAATTAACCTACGAATTTCGAAATTTGAGTTTGAATTTAATTACGTGTTGACATGTGGCGTTGGCGGTTTTCAAGAAGCGATTTTCTTGTCTATAACCAAACGTGTTAATCTCATGCATGTTTGCAAGTATTTAAGACATGTCAACTGTCAAGGAGTATATATCTACAAGCATTTTTTCAATTTTCAAGGCATGCCAAATTGTGTTGTCACTTGTCAGGTACTGATGTACGTGTTTGGTGTGTCAAAGAGCTATCAGACTCGTACGCGTAAGAAGTGTTATTGGTTTGCTTGTACGACTTGCGCATTACTTATCCTATTTTAGTTTTTGCTTTAATTCTTGTTCCTTCATTGCAGCAACGGATTGACGGAAGTAGAGTTTGAAAAAAATCCGGAACGGATCTACCCGCTCGTGGATCCGTCTGTGTCAGAACCGTGTCCAATCCGTGCCTGTGTCAAGATCCGACCCGACATGTGGATCCCGGATCCACGGATCTAGCATGGATCGAGTTGGCCCCAAATCTCCCAAACCCGTGTATACCCGTGCCCGACCCATCCCAAAACCCGCCCGTGCCCGACTCGTGGATCCGTGCAGAAATTCAAAAAAAATAAAAAAATAAAAAATTCAGAAAAATTCGAAATATATATATTAAAATAATGTGCAGATTTTTTTAATTCAAAAATTCAAAAAAATTCGAAAAATAAAAAAATCGAAAAAATGGACGGATCCGAATCTGACCCGCCCGGGTTTATCACGGGTCAGGTTGAGGGTTTTGGGTTTGGACCTGTGGAGACCCGCCCTGTTGGACTCGTGAACCTGTCGTACTCGTGGATCCGGACGGGTCGGATCCACGGGTATCCGACCCGTCCCGTCTTTAATTCTCTAAACGGAAGCAATTTTTCTGTCGCGCAACAGAGATAAGCGGCTTAGATTTATCCCGTTGTAGGCTACAAACGGTCCAAATTTGATTTAGTGGTCTGATATTATAAAGTTAAGCTCGCACGAATTCCGATATAAATAAAAGATTGAAATTTGTCGCGCAGCATGCGCATTATTTTGGCTGCGTGAAAGATCTCATTCCACGGATTAATATGCTCACAGCTCACATGGGGGCAAGAAATTCCTGCTCACCATAGAATCTAGCCAATCATTTAATGACACTTATAATTAATTTAAGTGCATGCTGAACGTTTTTTGCTCTTCTCGAATCATTTAATTGGCATCTTTCATAAACAAAGAGATTTATTTATTAAGACATAAATCATTTTCTTTCATGCGTAATTTGACCTCCTTATTTATTAAGAACACAAATAATATAAATAGTATACAATTATTATTTAAGAAGAACTATGGTACTATGGTAGTTGTTGAATAAATTTTATAATTTGTCTATGATTTATTAATTTCGTAAGATAATAACTTGAGACATTATGTAGTCTGAGGACAAAAAGAAAGAACTTACAATTTGGTAAATAATTTAAGGAAAATGTTTCGCGAATCCCAACTTCGATACCGTCAGCGATACCAACTGGACACGTCCAGTTGAGTTCCGACGAAAATTTGTTTTATTTATGATGCATACTGTTTTCGTTAGTATGCATGTTGTTTTCGTTATTGTGCATCTAATAACATGCATAACAGTTAAATACTTATGATTTATATGCTAAGTTCAATATGTTTTTTTGTTCTATTTATGATTTATTATGAAAATTTGTTTTACTTATGATGCATATTGTTTTCGTTATTATGCATTTTGTTTTTTTTTTATTGTGCATCTAAAAACATGAATAACAATCAAATACTTATGATTTATATGCTAAGTTCATTATTTTTTTGTTATACTTATGATTTATTATGTTTTGGTTATTATGCATAATATTTTTGTTATTATGCATGTTATTTGTATTATTTTGCATGTTATTTACTTGCATAATAACAAAAACAACATGCATAATAACTAGAACAACTTTTCAAAATAAATGCAACTGGATTCGTCCAGTCCGCATCGATGAGCGTAGCGATCCGCGTCGGTGAGCGTAGCGACATTCGTTTTCAGTGGAGCGTCCGATCAATTATATGCATAATAACAAAAACAATATGGATAATACAAAAAACAACATGCATCATAAAAAAACAATATGCAAACTAAATTCAACTGGATCTATCCTATTGGTATCGATGGTGGTATCACTGAAGGTATCGATATATCAGCTCCCATAATTTAATTCAAGAAATCATTGACAAATGAGACGCTTGTGACTTTATTTTTCTTAATTATCACCGTTCAAAGAACAATTACAAAACGCGAAGGTATGTATGCAATACAGTTTTTTTTTTTTGTAATTGACGAAATGGTTGTTAGGAAAGTAGTCAAGGAAAGCTCACACAGTAAAACTTCTACCGTGTGGCACAGTAATGATTCTATCGGTTATGTAAAACTCAGCTCCCCTATAAAATATATCCCTTGTAGAGTGGCACAGTAAAACTTCTACCGTGTGGCTTGTCTTTGTCACAATTCGATCAAAACTCAGCCACACGGTAATGATTCTACCGGTTATGTAAAACTCGGCTCCCCTATAAAATCTATTCCCATCCACCAGCACATCCTAGCCGCAACCCTCTTTTTGTCTATTTTTTCTTCATTTTTGTAAATCTAAGGAGCTAGAAATTATTTGAGCAAATTGAAGAACAAAGTACATATTGCACATCAAATTGAAGAACATCATTGTTGTTGAACTGTAAGTATATATTTACATTTTTCATTTTAGAAATAAGTAGAAAATATTAATTTTATTTGAAAAAATTATTTCTTTTGAATCGTCTTACATGATCTTCAGCAAAAAATGATAATTATTAATATATATCATGGAGGTCAAATAATTAGGGGGCACAAGGAGCAGATTATAGTTTACCAACAAAATGTTCTTTTTTTATCACTGAACACAGTCGATTTGAAGAGTTGAAAATGAAATATATAATGGTCTTGAATTAGATCCAAGTGCATATACTTTGAATATCAGGATCCGAATCATGCTTACAAGTCCAAGTGAACAAATATATTTTATCTTGATTCCAGTTAATGATGAAAATGTGTGAAAAATGGCTCTTAATAATGTTGCAGTTTGTTACAACTACCTTTACTTGGAACTGGTAGTTGAGGATATATCATATCAACTGTTTTTTGCCCAAATTTGAATAGGATAACAGAATTCAACATACTTAGTAGCGAAACTCGGGATTTTGATACAAACATGAAAAACGAAGAAGAAGAAGAAGAAGAAGAAGAAGAAGAAGAAGAAGAAGAAGAAGGAAATGAATTTAATGAGATTGAAGATAATGATGTTAGGGATCATGTTCTGAGTGAGGGGATGATGAAATCGAAGGTGAGGACATAGCAATTAGGTGGAGAGATACCATTCCATTTGTAAACCAGGGGATAAACACCTAGCTGAACAATTTTGTGATGTGTCGGGTATGATAGACTCTGATGAAGCGTTTTTTGGTATTCCAAAAAGATTTGAGAAGTCATTAGTAGAAGGTCGAACATTTCCAACAAAGAAACATTTAAAAACAACCATACACAACTTTCACATTAAAATTAATATTGAAATTGAAGTTGCTAATAGTAGCAAATCCAAACTGGTTGTTAAGTGTAAGGACAAGAATTGTTATTGGAGATTGTATGCGAAACATAGAAAACAGGGATCAGGTTGGAAGATATCAACTAATCCGGTACAACACTCATGTCATGCATCAGCCACAAGACCCGATCATAGACAACTTACATCTAGAATGATTGCCGGAGTTATACGAAGTGCTCTTAAGAAGAATTTAGAAATTAAATTAAGCATGGTTTCAGAGTTGGTTAGAACTGCATATTCTACTTTGCAACCTACATACAATAAATTATGGAGGGAGAGAGAGTTGGCAATTACAAAAATGTTTGGTAGCTGGGAAAAAGCTTATGAGATGTTACCACCTTTGTTTAATGCAATGAAAGCGGCAAATTGGAAAACAAAGGTTACATTTGAGTCTTATCCATCTACACATTATAGAGTTCAACCTTTTAGGCGAGTTGCTTGGGCATTTGGTCCATGCATTCAAGGTTGAAGGTATGTCAGGCAAGTGATCAGTGTGGATGCTGAATTCATGTCGGGAAGATACGGTGGTAAGTTTTTTGCAGCATGTGCATATGATGTTGCGAATCAATTGCTTCATCTTGCATTTGGAATCGCCGAGGAAGAAAATAATGATAATTGGGGGTGATTCATGCGATGGTTACGAAACGAAGTGGTTGGTCCTGATCGTATATGTGCTATTTCTAATCAGCATGCATCTATTAGAAATGTTTTTGAACAACCTCACCTAGAATGGTGTGAACAAAGAGGTGAAATTGTACATCGGCTTTGTGCCCAAGATGTTGCGGCAAATTTTTTCAAAAAATCTAAAAGCGATGAGCTAGTTCAAACCATGTAAAAGAACCATGAAATGATCTCCAACACTCACAGGTTGTTGTGCTACAGTCACGTCCAAAAAGCATACACTCAGCTTGAGGAATGAGGGTATGCTTGCATTTACTTCGAAATCATCCGTAATAAAAATGTAGCATACTTGAATCAAATGGTCAATTCTCGTAAACAAGCCTAGCTCCTATGTTGTTCCTGCAAAATTTAAAAACAAGATATAAACACCTTACTTATCCCAATATGTTAGGTAACATTTAGGAGAAAACATACCATAATTCGATGTGGAACTCCTGACGTTGACCTCAATCTATCAGCCAACTAGATGCAGAATGATTCTGTCAGTTTTTGGTTCTTTGGTTTACCGTTATAACGCATGGCTAGCGTTATGTAACTCGTGACTCTGTCAGTTTGGCACTTAACTATTTTCTGATTTATTGATCTACCATTATAACACTAAGTTAGCATTATGTAACGGATGGTACTGATTTTCAATACTTAAAAATTTCAAAACGATTTAGGTGAAGCGTTGTAACACTACTGAAGCGTTACCTAACGGTTCTCTCTGTCAAAATATGGTCAAGCCAGATCTGGATAGCGTTACATAACGCTACACTCTGTTTTGTTGGTATTTTGCTCATTTCAATCTCAAATTTAAATATTATTATTTTACAATTAAGTCTAAATTATGCTAGAAGCTTGTTCTTCATGATTGAGCTCATTCTTCACACTCTCTTCTTCATTTTTTTAATTTGCTTATAATTTTGCTATAAAGATCTCAAATAAAAACATAGTGCTAAAATATAATTTATTTTCAAATCAACAAATAAAAAAAAAATTGTTAGTTACAAAAAAATATTGTATTCATCATTTTCGAAGTATGTGCCCAATTTTTTTCTTAATATGTAGAACCTCCTACATTATTCTATTTATGTTTCTATTTTATATGACAAGTGAGTTCCACTTAATCTTACTTTTTTGAAACACAAATAAAAATAATGTTAGAAACATGATACATTTTTAGTTACTATACAAGTGCTCAATTATCTGTCTGAACATTCCATGCACTTTTCAAACTATCATTTTAATATTTTATACAACTTCCCGTTGACACCATTAATTGATTTGGAGGAGCTGACTAAATAAGTTAATTAAAAATTACATCATTTCTCAGTTGAGTGATTGTTTTTTGTTTCGTGAATGTCATTCTAATTAATATTTAATGTTGAGAAATTTGACCTTTTTATCTGAAATTAAAAAATACATTGTTATCCGTAAATTAAAGTATTGAAATAATATATCCTACACTCGATGATAAAAATAAATTTTATCTAATGATAAATATTTTTATTGCCCATAATGAACAATGTGTAAGTTACAAATGAGAATGATCACTTATATAAACGACAAGTGTCTTGATCCGAAAGTAAGTAACAACTACAACTAAGAAAATAAATATATGATGATTCGATGAATAAATAAAAAATAAGTACTAAGAAAATAACAAACAAAAAAAAAAGAAAAATAATCTAGATAATTTGAAATAAATCTCAGACTGATCAATCAGAATAGATCGTGATCACAATCCAAATCTATCTCATATTCATTTCCTTCTGCCAATAACAAATTAAAAAAATTCTAATATCAAAATAAAGATTTAGCAAATCAAAGGCTCAGATTTAGCAAATCAAATGCTACGGACGGCTCAGATTTGATTCAGGGGGTCTGATATTATAAAGTTTAGCTTGCACGAATCTCGATGCAAATCAAAGACTGATATTTATCACGCAGCACACACAGTATTTGTGCTGCGCGGTAGAAGATCTGGTTTGCTGAATAGGAAGCAATCAGCGTCCGGTCATAGGAAAGTTATGGTTTTATCAGACATTTCTTCACTGATAAATTTACATCAAAATGGAACTAAGCTTTGATTTTCCTTTCTAAAGATCTCATTGGTTTGCAAGTAACTTGATCATTGAAACATAATTAATATATTCCTCGCAATTCAAAAAGTACAAAGCAAAACACCTTTAATTAATTCAATAAACGCCATATGTTCAATAATAAATAAACAACAATCTAGAACCCAAAAAAAAAAATTAGAAGCTTTTATTTGGAAAAAAAAGGTGTTAGGTTGTGTCATCCATTGTAAAAAAATAGCTACTAAACATTCGAGACGAACAAGTTATCAAGTGATTCACACAAAACACACCTCAATTAAGATTTGTAAACCTTTTTTTATTTAGACATATTTTGTTTTGTCAAGTTCTAAAAGAAAGTTTAGATTGTCAAATAATTCTATATACTCGTGGCGCAACATTCCGTCATTGTTTCATAGTGAAATGAACAGTGTTTTCACTGTTAACCACTACAGTAAAATTCCTGTAGCTTTTTGCAATTTTTTTCCAGTTGTTCTTTTTATTTTTTTTATTATTTAAACGATTTATTATAATTTTATTATTGTAATACAATCGGAACTTTTTATAGAGAACATGTAGGCAAATCCGCTATAAAAATCTTTTATAGCGGACTTCAGGAGCCACCCGCTATAAAAGACTTTTTATAGCGGGCAGTACCGTCTGTTATAAAAAAGACTATATTTTATAGCGGTTACACTCTTACATCCGCTGTTATAGATCCGCTATTAAATGCACAAAATTAATATTCAAATTGTCACTGAACAAATCTCATAGCGAATTTTAGAAAAATCCGCTATAAAATGGAGACTATAATAGAGCATTTTTTTGCAGTGTTTGTTGCCCGACATTAACCTTGAATCAATGAAACAAGTACCGTTTTTGAATGTTATTTATTGTTAACTGATGTGATTCATTAAATGTCTTATTAAGAAATGCGTAACAGGTTATCAAAATATGTGACATGTCTTATATTAAGAAGTGTGTAAAGGTTATCAAAATATGTGACAAAATCTTAGAAGCACGGGCGGAGCCAGAGTGAGGGTCCGGGTGCCAGCAGCCTCTCTTCTGGATTTATTTTGCACAATCATTTTATGTATTTATATGATTTACTAATTTTTTTAGTAAATATTTTTTTAATCACATATATTCAAAAATGTGTGTCATTTTACATTTCCTGAAATTTTTTATAGATTTTCTCTCTCTGATCAAATTTTGAATCTGCTCTTACTTAAAGGAGATAGTTATTGTGTTAATAATTGTGTTATTATTTTGAACTAATTACATCAATCTAGAGTTGTGACAATACCCGGGCGGGTCGACCGGTGCCCGGACCGTGACCGACCCGATCCGTCTACCATACTCGACCCGACCCGTGAAAAAAAAAACTGTGGGTCTAGGACGGGTCAGGTAGACTAATTTTTCCGAAACCCGTCCAAATCCGTCCCAATCCGTGACCCGATCGGTGATACCCGTGACAGACTCGTGACAGACCCGTGAAACCCGCGACACACCCGTCATTTCATCGGTCAATTCCAAGTCACTTTGTGTCATTTCGAATTAAAAAAAAATATATATATATTGGCAGCAAAACTAATTAAAGTTTTTTGGATTTTTTTGGAATTTTTGGAATTTTTTTGAAGTTGTACAATTTTTTCCCAACTTTTTCAATTCAAAAATTCAAAAAAAAAATCCGACGGGGATCCGACCCGACCCTTGCCGGCCGATCCGTCCGGGTTTATCATGGGTCAGGTTGACCCTTTCCATTCTGAACTCGTGTTTACCCGTCCCGTGATACTCGTCGATCAGTAAATCTGTGAATCCGACCGGATTGAATCGACGGGTACCGACCCGATCCGTCTGGAAACCCCTACATCAATCCAAACAAATAATACTTTTTGTAGGCATCCGAAAGATAAAAACAATATTATTTTTCAACGTAGCAGAAAACAAAGTGTCTGTTCTCCTGATCTTCCGAATGATAGCTTTTATGAATAAAGAGTTTATTGTGGAGGAAATTACTTTGTTCCTCAAAGGACGGAACTAATATTTTTACAAATAAAGATTTTTTATCAAAGAATTTCTTTCAGGTAAAACATGTACTAAATAGGTTGGTTCGTAATCGCGAAAAATTTGAACCTCTCTTAATCTTAGCCAAGTGAAACGAAATGTTGTAGATAAGCACAGGAGAAGAGCAATCTGGCTAAAGTCAGATATGATGCGTTACATTTACGTTGTAAATGCTGCTTATATGATGGGAAATTAATGGCGTATCGTTGTTAGATAACGATGCATACGACCTTTCGGGAAACAATTAATGATGAGCTTCGATTGAATGATGATGATGATGATGATGATGATGATGATGATGATGAGTTCGCAGCAATTATATATGAGCTAACAATAAAAATCATATACCACAATCAAGTTCCAAAGTACTTCACAACGCCCGATTTTTTAATATTAAAAATTTAATCAATAAATGATAAAATAAAGAAAGATTACTTTGAAAGGACTAAAAAATAGAAAAGGTCGGAGTAGCGAGCACCGATTTTTTGAGAAAAAAAAACATAAGATCGGAGTTGCGAACACCAATTTTTTTAAAAGAATCAAAATATCAGTGTTATCAATACTGGCCATTTGATTTAAACAAATATAGCAAACACAAGGTTTGCTTTTGTACAAAAGTTGATTTTTTTTGTTAATAAAATATTAATAATTTGATTCATGAGTCAGATTATATATAGGTACTTTTTGTAACAACTTCGACTACGTTTATTGGGATCGTAATTGATTTTTTTTTATCGGCGCAAGCCATCAAGTTGTATATATTTAAGTCTACTTCTATCACGTCGAATCTGATTTGCGATCGGAAAAACGAACAATTCAAAATTGATTCTGATGCAAAATCTAATTAAGACATGAGTAGAAGATGGAGCCAAATTTGAAATGCACATTCCTCCGATCGCAAATCAGAATCAACGCGACGAAAATAGACTCGAATATCTGTAGTTTCATGGGTTGCGACGATAAAAAGTAATTACGATCCTGACGAGCTTTCTCGAAATTTATAGAAAAATACTAATCATACTTAATATTTTTCAATAACAATTTTGATTACGCTCGTCGTGATCGTAATTAGTTTTTTTATCGTCGCAAGCCATCGAGCTGTAGGTATTCAAGCCTATTTTTATCGCGTCGAGTCTGATTTGCGATCGAAGAAATGCACATCTAAAAAATTTGACTTCATCTTCAACTTATATGTCTTAATTAGTAATTTTAATCATAAATTTGCTTCAAAATCATTTTTTAATCGCTCTTTTTTCGTTCACATAAATTTGCTTCTCATTAAAGTTACAAAATGTTTCCGCTTAATCTGATTATTAACGGGATTCATGATTCGTGCGTGTGATACCTGTTTCAAGAGTTGTTAGACATGTTAGAGCATTTTAACCTACAATCAAATTTTCACATATTAAAATAATATTTTTCTTAAATCATGAGGGCCTCTTAAATCTCCATTGGCTCCGTAAGTACCAACTACCAAGTCAGTTGATTGAAGAACCATAATAAGTTAAATATGAGGAGGGTGATAGGGTTATAGCATTAATTAATTAATTAATTAATTAATTAATAACTATATAGCCTTTTTGGGAACTATTGAGATAAGAAAACGGGAGCAACTAATCGAGCAGAAAATGTTGGCGAGGTCACTGTCACCGTCACTGTCAAGTAACGGCAGCTTGAACAGGTAGGAAATATAAGCAGAGAAGCAGAAGCAACTACTGCCATGCGTGACATAGACTCGGTTCAATCAACTTATCAAGTCAAATCATTCATTGATTTCTACAAATTTGAATTGAGATTAATTGACAAGGATAATATATATAGAGGTCGCAAAATCGAAAAAAAACTAGTTCAACCATTCATAACTCGATTTAATTTATTAGTAGAAATAAAGTAAAATTGATTTGAATTCAATCAGAATGAAGATTCCAACATTAAATTAAAAGTGAGCGACTTGAACCCAACTCAATATATGACTCAAGATTTGATCAATAAAGAAATCAAACACTCAAATCAATCCAATTAGTTGTTGTAACTTTCTTTTTCAAAATTTTCATATATAAGATTGGATATTGATTTTGATCATCAATAAATTTTGCTCGGTTTAACCTTGTTCCCTAACATTTTTTTAGTTAAACTTATTAAAATATTAATTTACATTGCTTAATATGAAAGCAAGATATCTATGAGAAATGAGATTCCTGTAAAATCAAAATAAAACTTTAAATCCTATCTAGGTAAAAAGAACGATTCAATTTGCAACTTGCAGTCCGACTCTCTTTTAATTAATTTAATTTTGTTGGGAACATAATTAATCTACCTCTTGCTTCCATTATTTCCCTGGGTTTGAAAATTTTAGCCAATCTATATAGATGTACATGACGAATAAAATGAGATCAATTAAACACCGAGTCTGCGACGACTACTGGAATTAATTAATTTAATTTAATTTAATTTTCTGGACTGTGTAGAATGGCAGCCCACAGGATTTCTGTATTTCAGCTGTAACACATCTAATTGTAAACTGGGAGGTAAATTATTGACGGTGACACTTGCTCGTATTTTTTTTTTTCAACTTTAAAATAAGAAAAATAAAAGTAAACTGACGACTTAAAGAATATAATTTTTTTTCAAGGGGATGTATTAGTAATAAAGATATAATATTTTGAGTTTTTATCTACATAAAAATTATAAGATTCCAAATTGTGACATAAGAGCGTAGGAAATGGTAGGGTTGTATACTTGTATATGAGTTGAGTTGAGCCGAGCCAAGCACAACTTGAACTCGAACTCGAACCAACTCGAGTTAACTCGAGTTATTGAGTGCAACAGTTCCGAGTTTTTTGGTCCAACTCGAACTCAATTCATTTCCAACTCGAGCTGACTCGTTACTCGATATCCAACTCAATTTGATTATAACAGAGATGTTTCCAATTTTTATTTCAAGGGGATGTATTAGTAATAAAGATATAATATTTTGAGTTTTTATCTACATAAAAATTATAAGATTCCAAATTGTGACATAAGAGCGTAGGAAATGGTAGGGTTGTATATGAGTTGAGTTGAGCCGAGCCAAGCACAACTCGAACTCGAACTCGAACCAACTCGAGTTAACTCGAGTTATTGAGTGCAACAGTTCCGAGTTTTTTGGTCCAACTCGAACTCAATTCATTTCCAACTCGAGCTGACTCGTTACTCGATATCCAACTCAATTTGATTATAACAGAGATGTTTCCAATTTTTATTTCAATTTAGTGGTACATTACAGAGCTGACTTACTACCTCAAACATCAAATTACTTCAAAATTCAAATATAACGTATAGTAGTTCGTATCTGAGATTTGATGATCAAGCGCCGACTCTTTGATGTTTGATCAAGCACCATAGTCTAATTATGAAATTTAATCGGATGATTGTTCAAAAAATCATTAAATGAGAGTCCCTGAGTGTCTTGTCATTCGATATTCTTAATAAAGAAAAAAGATCAAAGATCAGAGAAAATTAGAAAAAGCAGCTATTACGCAAGAATACAACTTTGTTTTCATTTGTTGCGGCGTGAATGAGGGAGAGCGAACCCTAATGCCTCCTTGTCTAGTCTTTGTACCCAAAGCTCGCCATCGATTCCTCCAAGTCTCCAACAAACCATAGCCTCTCCTCTCCTTTTTCGATCCCTCCAAGCATAGTCTCTTCTCTCCATTTTTCTCTCGCCCCGTTTGAAGGATTGCAAGTGCACTGTCGATCATTCACTGTCGATCAGTCCGTCTCCTTCAATCCTAAGGTAATCTCTAGCCCCCCGTTCGCTCTCCCTCCCTCCCTCTATGGATGTCGATTTGTCTCGCTGTAGTATTGGCCTTTTTCTCTATTCGAATAAGCTAGAAGCAACTGCACTCAACTCGAAAGAGCCATTGCATTGTTCAATCGATTTACCGAAACTATCTTTTCCATATTGAATTCAATCCCGAGCCTCCACCGACCAAGAATATATTTTTTCATCTATAGAAAATAGATTTTCTTGCTTTAAAACCTCAATAGAGTGTGCACAAACGATCCCCATTACCTCAAACTTTCTGCAAATGCACAAAACTTAAAACTGACCCCAGAATAAACCAATTTATGAGATTGGGTCAGGAAGGGCAAATCAGGACGGAGGTTTCAACAGAGACTACACCAAGCCGTTTCCTCCAACCTCTATTCTGCTTTATTCTCAAACAGGCCAAATATAGAAAGCCAGTACGGGAAAAGAAAGTGGATTGGAGGCAGTTCGAATTGAGATTAGGTATTTGTATTTTGATAGCCAGGAATGGATGCAAGTAGGAGTGAGTGGAATGAAAGTGAAGTACAGATTTGAGTGGTTAGCAAGGAAAGCAAACAATTCACGTTGATATCGAAATTTAGCTTCAAGCAAGCATGGAGCGAAGTGGTCCAACTCGTTACGTATCCCGCCTCACTTAGAAGTAAAGAATCCAAGCAACTCTTTGATAAATTAAATCAATCGGTGCGGCGAGAGAAGAACAAGGATCAGTTATACCTGGAAGGAGCGATTTCACATTCGCATTAGGATTTAGTTCTTTCATGTATTTGAGTAGACACAGTGTAGTTTAAATAGTTTGCTCGGTAAATGAGGTTAATGCAAGCAGATTTAAGTCATTACGACAGTTGTAAGTATAATTAAGTAAAGTTTTGTTGCTTGAGATCTAGGCGATTGTAATTGCTTGAGATCTCAATTCAATTTGCCATATAACCTTCAATCTAGTTGGCGTGTATTTCCTCTTTATTTAGCTATTGTTGTTGTGCAGGAAGCTTAAAGAACATTTAACCAATCTGAATGGATGAGGATGTCTTAGTCACAGTTGGTCAATTGATGCCAGAAGAGAGAGTGTTGCAATTGCGGTCATTAGAAAATTTGTTTATGTTGTTGTGGGATGTTGATGAAGAGAGCCCCGAACAATTTTCTGTTAAATTTCGCTATGCTATGATAAGCCGAGGGTGGGTTTGGAAAGATATGGCGATGTGTAACTTAGCCAGTGGATGTGCTATGGTTATACTAAAATCAGAAAATAATCTAGCTCCGATTTGTTTGGGCATGGAAGATTTATGTTTTTGGGCATTTTATTCAATGGAAGGTTGGTTGCAATTTAGAGACTGTCCCTTAAATTTTACAGGAATCCAATGCACTGAGCTACCTTATGATGGCTCATATTCAGCATTGAAGTACAAAACTAGTCAGAATTTTAGCCGTCACACACTTAAGCAAGCAATACATGTCATTAATGGCTATAGAGGAAAATCAAATGGAGATAAAAAGATTCCTAGTGCAACCCATTGTGTTTGTGTGTGAATCAATACGATTTCATTGCGTCAGTTATCTTTTGACGCAAACATATGAGACATCTTGCACTTTAGATTCGTTGACTTATACTAGGATCCAATGTTGGAACAAACTCGTACACGCGAGAATCAGTAATGAGTTTGGTTCAGTTGAATACTTAAAGGTACGAAATATACAAGATATCAGTCAAGTTCTAGCGGTCGTTAAAGAAACCACTCAAATGATATTAAATCAGGACAATATTGTCCATCATTCGCAAGGTGGTAGAGACCATAGTGACCAATGTGGTGGTTTTGGTACCAATGGTCGAGGAGATGCTGCCTCAAGTGAAGCTAAGGATGACATTTTTGCACAGGTTTGTAATTGTTTCACATAATTTAGAATTCAAATTATTATTAATATAAACTGGTATTTACATTAAAAAAAACACCAATAATCGGCACAACCGCAGGGATTGTGGATATATGTGTTGCTAGTATCTTGTTCTTCCCATAATAGCATATGGACATGTTTGACATTGCAATATTTCATTTTTCAATATGTATTTATTGCATAGTTACACTGTTGATCTACATTTAAAATATGAAAACTACATACAGGTGACACAAAGTGTTGACATAGTATCAAGACAGCTGAGCTCACAGGAGCGTTATGCCATCAACCTTCGTCAAAATTAGGTATTATTTCTAAACTTTTTTCTTATTTAAAACAAAGGCAAACTCCCCTTATTTAGTTTCCTGTCCCAATCATTGTTATTGAGAACACACATGGCCTATCATTGTCATTGCCAAATAGTACTGTGTAATTAAAACCTTTAGTTGTTATTTTGGTTGTTTTCTACATTTTATTAATTTTTATTTTTAGTTTAATGTTGATTATACCTAACATGAAGTCTGGATAAATTCATTAGTCCTAGAAAAAACAAGTACAATCTAGAAGCAAAATTAGCTTTAACTTATCTAAAATACGTATTAATAAAAAGAAATTTATAGTCCTAGATTTTTTTTAAAAGACCAGCAAATCTGGAATCAAATTAAATCTGGCCATTCTTTGTGAAATAATTCAAATGGTCGTTCAAAATTCATCCAGAATTTCATGATCTAATAAACATTTCAAATAAAAATGCCAACCTAATTCTCATAGGATCATCCCCCCCCCTGTGCTGAGGAACTCTGTGTCATACAGCTGGAATGGAATAATGAATCTATTTATGAGCGGGTGGTTTGCTTTTGCACATGACAACAACCTTGAAGAAGGTGATTGTTGTGTGTTTGAACTCCTTAAACGCAAAGAGTTACTTTTCACATTTTTTTGCACTGTTAAGGTGGTGCTTCCTCATTAAAATATAAATAACAATTCAGGTTGTGGTGTCGGGTACTCGGGTGCAGTAGAATTGTATGTTCTTTTTAATAATTTTTATCTTTTTTTGTTCTTGTACTTTTTGTTGTTGTAGGAGCTAGTGTTGACGCTGGGCTAACGTAGTATTGCTGACTTTGTGGTAAAACTTGCTATGTTCACTTGATATTCGCTTGTTTAGAGACTTGGTATCGCTTAGTGCTTCTCTTTGTAGAGTACTGTTAGAATTGTAGCACTGATTTCTCTTCCTTGAGCTCCATTGCCATGAGTTGTGGCGGTCTTGAATTGAAGTTTCATTTTAATTCTTTAACATGGTCTTCTTAGGAATTTGTGAATGAAGGTGTGCCAGATTTCCCATGATTTACAAGGATTTGTGGCCCAGACAATTGTATTGTTTCACAGTTTTTGACATTTAATATTTTGTAGCTTGAAGAACTGTTCTTGGTCTAGTGGCAAAAGAGCAACGTGTTTTAAGTAAAAGTTTTGAGTTCTAAATTTGATGAAAGTCAAATGTCACTGGAGGATTCTATGTCACTTTGATAATTTTAAGGGCAAATATCACTCATTTATTCTTCAAAAAAAAAAAAAAAAATTTGTAGCTTGAAAAGTTGTTCTCCTCCACTGGTTGCTTGTGCGGCTCTCTCTTTAACGTGCTTCTGAGATTGTTTGTTGTATGTTTCTGTTTTGCCCTTTTTTCTCTGGATTGATTAACCTGCTTTACCACGAGGCTAGTTGCATATAGTTGTCATATTTTTCAATTTTTTTAGGGTTGTCCATCAGAAAGCACTTAAAAAGCATCTGTAAGTATCACCTGTTGGTTTATGTTCATATGCAGGATGGGTTTCCGTTAGTTGTCCTCTTACTTTCTCCAGGTGACCACAAACATTCACAACAACTTTGGCGCGCATATGGAACAGTTGTATGAGATTCTCAGGGAATGTGTATGCTTCACAGTAAAAAATCTTGTTTGGGACTCTGTTTAGGCAGCGTCACAAACAACTCTTAACAGTGTTAAGCAAAGGTCTCTTAATCATAGATTCTCAAAACGACAAGCTTGTTGAATTTTGTGCGACTTTGGCTGAGAGTAATTAGTACTAAATGGTCAGACCAAGATAAGATAATGAAACTAAGCAGACATAAAAGAAACAAAACAGATCAAGAAAGAATATTTGATAGGATAATAATGAACATATAATTCTTTCTGCTTCACTCTCTTTCAATTTCCTTTTACTTCTCATTGTCAGCCTTTAATACAAGAAAAGATTTTTCTTTGGACAAAATTTTGCCAAACCTACAAACCTAACCACAAAATCCAATCTACAGTGTAAATGTTATACTCTTCGTAAACTTGTCGGGCCTTCTCTACTTCCTTCTCCTTCAGGCCCATTCTATAATCCTAGCTCATTCATCTCAGGCGAACCATCTCAACGCAGTGCGCTTAGACCTATTATATACTGTGAAAATTCAGAAAATGCAATTGATGTAAAATATACATATTCTTCTCGAATGATAGATAACCAAATAGTATAGTGAAAATTGGTTATTTTTTCAGAGCAGGACTAATATGTTTCTTGTAAGTGTCAATCTTGTCAGAAAATACACACTCCACCAAGTAAAAACAAATCAATATTTCTTACTAATTATACAAGGGTTTTTGAGAGAGTTGGGGATGATGGTTGAGTAGAGTGTTATTAGAAGTAAAATAATCAATATGGTCACCTAAAAAAAGAAACTGAATAGTAAATGTTGCCAGAGTATATCAGTGGTCAGCCAGCATGAACTCAACCACGAAACTAGTATTCCAGAAAATAGATTCTCAAATTAGATTTAGAAGGAAAAAGAAAAGAAAAAAAGCAAGTTTTTTACAGAAGCACTTCACTGATCTCAATATAATATATTAAAGAATAGCTTTACCTTTACACAAATCTAGTGTCAGGGTTGAATTGGTCCTCTTAACCTTTTTATTTCCATCGAGTCCTAGGTAGCAAATTTTTGCTGTTTATAAAGATTCCACTGAAAATTAAATGATTAAAAAATCAGAAAAAAATAGTTGTACAAATAAGGGAGGAGAAGGATGATTTGTTTTCGCAGCTGCTTAGTATGAAAAGCGATCTATATAGGTCTAGTTTAATTGTAATATATAAGAAAAGACGACCACTTAACTATTTCACTAGATTGTTAACAAAACAATTGCCTTACAATTAACTGCTAAACATGGTGTCTCCAAAAGCTCAAACAAAAGGGAACTATGATGACTATCAAGCATGTAGCCTCACATACTTTTCAGTTACCTCATTGATACTTCGTAATTTTAGAAAACAAGGATCTGGTACCCACAACAGTATCAGCTATCCCTTGTTCTGAAATACAAACTTCTCAGTACCGACTGGTTCAGAGCCCCTGCTGTATGCCAGAAGAGCAGACAACATTTAACCAGCATGTGTAGGATCCATCTCATTTTCCAAAAAAGATATAGCTCCAAGATTTGTGGAACATACGAGTAAGAAGTTAGAAGTGTTACTAGTTACCAAGATTAATAATAAAGACGTCGATAAAGCTATGACAAGCATAATGCGTCCTACACCAAAGAAAAAGATATATAGTTTAAAACACACATGGACTGAAATATGTAGTTTAAAAGCCAGGAAACAAATTAACTACCAATGAAGACCCATACACTGAACAACAAACGGCATAGACCTAGACACCTAGTTGCTATGTCATTCAAGATGAATTGATCCTACTAGTAGGCCCTGAAGGTGACCTTCAACAGCATGCGAGCGTACTCACTCTCCAGAACCAACTCCTCTTCCCTCTGAGCAGCAGTAACTTCTACATCACGATCTATGATCAAATCATCACCCCCTGAGTCATTGTCAGATGGATGATAGAGGGACACATGAAATACAATGCTCGATTTGACAGGACATACTGTACGGCACCTCGAGAGAGGGATGGTCTCCCCGGGCCTCACAAGGGCACATTCATCCTTCTCCCTTTTAAACATATAGCTCTTTGCCCTCTCATCGGTGATCATCTTGTTCCAGGCTGTCACTTTCCCGAATAATTCAATTGCAGACAAAGGGCATGTACTTCTTCCATTTCCTGTATCTTTCCAATCCAAGAGCTTAACCTCCAAAATTGCCATCGCAGATTCAGTAAAAACTGCAAAGTTTATATCTATAGAACCAAAATCAGTGGCCCACCTACTAGACAATAGCTTGTTACAGAATGATAAACAAGAATCAGGAACTCCATTCCACAAATTATGAATATTTTGATCACTATACACATGGTCCTCCAAGCGCCAGAGAAAAGCAAAAAATTCAGTGCGATCACATGCGTCAAGAGCACAACTTGGACCAGTTAACTTCACAAAACCCTGCACAAGTATTGGACAATGGACAATGTAAAAAAAAAGGGTAAACCATGACAAGAGGGAATAGAATCAACATAACAAGTACCAAGCAAATGTTACACATTGCAATTGATGGGAGAACTTACATTACGATCAATGGGCAGGGGATCTCCAGGGAATCGTTCAAATAAAACATATGGAATGGAGCCACAGATAAGAAAAACAGTCCCATATGTATCTGCCAAGTTAACTTTTTCATAATCAACAAATTGCACTGAGAATACCTCCGTCAGCCTATACCCCACACGCCTATGCTCCATAACACTGCAAGACAGGAATGGATGCAGTATTACCATTAGATGAATTGAAGTTTCTTTACGAAGAGATTTTGAAGCTTTTTGATTATTTATTTTTTTTTTTAATTATTATTATTATTATTATTATTATTATATTAGAGAAAATGTTATAATGTTGAGAATTATTTCTATGTTTATGTAGTTTTGGGGTTTTCCAGGGGCCTATGGGAAAATAGGTTAATATAGAAGAGTCGAGGGTGTTATTTGTAAGAGTGCGTTGTAAGGCTTTATATAAGCCAAAGTCATTAACCAATAAAATAGGCTTTTTGAATCTAATTAAACAATTTATAATACCCGGACTTTTGTTCCTCACTCTTGCCCCCGGGGCTGAAAAGCCCGCGTGCCTCATTATATTAGCCCATGTGATCTTTCGGAGGCTCAAAGTTTTGCCAGCTATATACTAGAACTTTCTTTTTTCAGCTTATGCCCTTTCCATTTCTCTGTGTGGTTGTAACTTCTTCCAACAATCTTTTTTTTTTCTACTCCTACTTTTCTGGCAATCTCTGCGAGAATCTATCCGGTGAACCTTTAGACAATCTATCCAGTGAACTATTCCACAATCAATCCGGTGATCTATTCGATGACATTTTGGAAGGCCAGTTAATCGAGTTTTGTTATTTGTATGTATTGTTGTGTTTAATCACTTTCTTCTCAATTTTTTTATCTTAGACTATTCCTCTAATCTGATTTTGTCTATTTAGAGTTTTTTTTTCTGTTATTCATTATTGTTGTTGCTGATATACTATGTTATTTGCAATGTTGCTTACTAGCCTCTCTCTTTTACTGGTTACCATCAACCTTGTCTGGTGATCTTCGATGTTTCCCTGATCATTAACCTAATAATTAATCATCTAGTACTCCCTTTTATCTTTTTTCCATTATTGATCTTGTACCTCCTGTTTTCATAATTCAGTGTGCTTGCAGGTATATGTTAATTAGTTGATATATAAATATTATTACCGACGGTGATTTCATGCTTAATTGCAAACGTGCAAACACCTATATGATGTATCTAATTGTGATATTAATTAATTATTTTGTAAGTTAATGCTCTTAGTAGCTTGCTACTTCTGTTTACTGGTGTGGCCGTATCTTTTTTTCGATATCCTGACAGAAGATGTCAGTTGGGAACTGGTGTGGGCGCGTGGCCATATCATATTGATACTTCATTTCACTAAAGCTAATTTTATTCTGCTTCATGTGAATTTTATTAATCAGTATTGATACATCCCAAAGTCTTGTTCAGCAGCAAAGACTTCTGACAGGATAAACATTTGCAATAAATCATTTACTTTCAGAGATCATGTTCCAGATAATCAATCCCTAAATTTCAAATATATTAGAGAGAGAGAGAGAGAGAGAGAACCAGTTAATGGAGCAATCTGGATTAAGCACTACAAAGGGCAATCCCGCCTTAGGCATGGAAAGGCTTTCATCCCAGCAGTATTCAGGAAAAACAACTGTACGATGATCACCTTCTGTCGCCTGTGTCCTTGTCGCCATCGTAATTTTGGTATGCTAGATTGCTAGGGTTAACAATGAGCAGGTCGGAAGGAAAAGGCGAGAGAGGGAGGGTTCGGAAGTCGGATGGATCCTTCGCTCAATGTTAAAAATGGGTCCAGAGAGAATACGGTTCCGCTCATTGCGGATGTAAAACGTCTCTCAGGTTTAATTCCAGGCCTCTATCCGTACAAGGCCTATATAATCATTGCAATTTACAGAAATTAGCCCGTAATAATTTTAGCCCGCATTTAATAGGCGCATTGCGGGTAATTGCTCAGCCACTTTGATTTCAGAAATGTTAAAATAAGAGAGCTGATACTGTGATACATATATATTAATATTGATACCATTATATACTTTTCAATAGCTATGCATGTTGTCCTAACATTTGGAGTAAATAGAGTCTCACACTGGCACAACCAATGAGATTCATTGCAAGTTGTCAAGAGAATTTTAAGGTACGTTGCTGATTCCTTACATCTTGGTCTTCATTTGAGATCATCTCCTTCTTATGTCTCAATGCCTACAATGATTCAGACTTATTGTGCCAATAGAGTATGATCACTTAACGGAGGAGTGTATCAATAGCTATACACATCACATGTGTTCTAATTTCCTAAATAATAATGTTTCAACTACCCGTAATGCTTGAAGACCAGATTCTATATATAGAGGCGTTAGTGTATCTTGAAAAGATGCAAAATTAATTATCAAACATTCATAAAATATTCACAAAATAATTGAAATTATAGCCTCTCAAATTCTTTTCCAAATTCTAATATTTACTGCTGTAAAAAATTCCACGAATTTGATATAAAAGCTAGAATGTTCAATCAAAAAGATAATGGTAATCTAAGCAGCCAAACTTGTCTTGAAATAGATCTCTTGCGGTCGCAATGAATCTCATTGCGGCCCTCAATTGACTTGACAATCTCAGACTTGGGAAGTTTCTGCCAAGTCTCTTGCGGATGCAATGGGATTTCTTGCGATTGGAATCAATTTGCTGAAAATCAATAGATTTGTTGCCAAATATCTCCTACTATGTGAATTGCGACCGCAAAGGATCTTATTTCGACCGCAATAGATTTACGTTTGTGTTGTTTGCTCGGGTTTTGATCCAATTTGAATAGAATTTAGTCCAAATAATATTTCTTACTTTACACTAACACCAATATATAGTTTAATTTATCATATAAGTCCATTAACAATTATAATCCATTTATTCTAATTCTATATGCATTCATGTCCAAACTCTTATTAATACTTATAATGTCTTGAATATTGGATTAATCATATTTATGCCATTTTCACATATTACTCCTCGTAATATTAGTGACAGTACATGACATGTAGTAATTATATAACACGTAATCCAAACTTAATTTATTAGAATTGACATCTCAATTCCAACAATCTTCCACATGAACAAGTGTGATCTATTTGATTACATATGTCTTGAATCTGGCCAGATCACTTTAAACTTGTATGTCTTTCTTTTCGAATCTTTTAAACAATTCGGTCTGCCAGTTGTACCAGCAAGGAACTTGAACAATAATCACCTTATTTTCTGCGTGGCTTTATCGATGTAAATCACAGTACCAAATATTTTTGGATGACATGAATTAGATTTTAGTCATATAGTTCTAAAATTATACGAGAGCGTGATTTTACGTGCATATTTCCGAACAGGTCACCTTTATTTCTTACTTTAGTGAGGTCATAAAACTTTAAAGAGAGAACACAATGAGAGTCAAAATATAATTTGCATATATCATAACTTGTTACAAATTACATAGCATGGAACTTCAAAAAACAAAATCAGACTCCCACATTTTTCCTAAACAATCCTAACATAGGTAATATGCCCATATGAGCGACATTCTCATGAAACTTCTTGGGTGGTAGCGCTTTTGTAAGGTGATCTAAAATTATGGAGTATGTACCAATATGTTTCACATTCAACTCATTATTATGCACTCTCTCTTTTACTGTCAGAAACTTGATGTCTATCTACTTACTTGTTCGAGCTTCTGTTGTTTGTCGCATAGAGTAAGGCTGAATTATTGTCACACATCAAAGTAAGTGGCCTCTTGATGGTAGGGACCACCTGCAACCTTGTGAAAAAAATTCTTAAGCAACACGCCATGATTTGAGGCTTCGTAGCATGTAATGAGCTTGACCGCCATAGTAAGGTGCTATAAGTGTTTGTTTAGCACTATTCCACGATACAACGCCACCTGTCATCATGAAGATGTATTCCAATGTCGACTTCATGCTATCTATGCAGTCTCAAAAGTCAGAATCAATATATCCAATGACCTCAAGTTTTTCCGATCTCCAATATGTGAGCATAAAGTTTTCTGGTTGTCTAATGTAGATTGTTTCCTCAATGTCACCATTAGGAAAAGTTGTCTTTACATTCATTTGGTGAAGCTCGAAGTTATAATGCGTTACCAGTGCCAATATGATTCTTAATGAATCCTTCGATGAAACTGGAGAGAATGTCACATTGTAATCATGCCTTCTTTCTGTGTGAAATTTTTAGCAACAAGATGTGCTTTGTATTTGTCAACATTGCCTTCAGAATTTCACAGATCATTGTCATTCATTGATTTCATCTCTTAATTCATCGCATCGATCCACTTGTGAGAGTTAGAATTTTCCATAGCTTATTTGATATCTCTTAGATCATTTTCAAACATGTTTATGCCAAATTCATTTCTTGAAGATAAGCAAATCTTGCAGTATATTTGTTCTCTCTAGTGGGTCTTTTATTTGTACTGGTTCTGTAATTTTTTGAGGAGCAGTTTCATGAATGTCATTACCAACTTTCGAATCTTCCACAGGTGCAGGGTCATTAACATCGTCCATAATAATATCATTATTTGGGTCTATTATTCACGTTATTCTGTAGAATTTGAGTAGGGAGTGCAGTTTGCTTATTGACATGGGATGCATTTTCAAGATTTATCGATATCAGAATAGTGACAAAGTCTGAACGAATGTCTGAAGTGTCATTATTCCTCTCTTCCTCGAAAATATCATTCAAGATCATATCTCCTCCCACAAACTCATTATCTTCAGAAAATTTTGCATTTTCTGACTCGAATATCATATTTTCTGTTGGATTATAGAATTTATAACTTCTTGATCTTTCAGGATATCCAAAAAAAAAAACAACTAACAGTTCTTTCATCCAGTTTCCTTTCTATCGGCCTATAAGGCCTTGCTTCTGCTGGACATCCCCAAACCCGAAAGTGATTTAGACCGGGTTTGTGCCCAAACTAAATCTCAAATGGAGTTTTGTTAGTTGATTTAGTTGGAACTCTATTGAGTATATAAGCTGCAGAATTTAAGGCTTTCCCCATAAACTTTTGTTAGTTCGTAATAATCTAGAAGTCAATAATATGATAAATTATCATAAAGCTTTGTTCATGAATTGAGTGATTAATAAATTGTCATTTTGTTACCTTGAGTATTATTGAATTTATGAATCATTCCTTTATCTGACTAGAGTCAATAACTGAAATTGTGAAACTTCATAATATAGATGATATATATTCTTAAAAGTCTCTAACCAAGATAATTAGCAGGAACACTAAGTTACCGTTACAAGGTTAGAATGTGGATTAAAAGATGGTTAAGTTTTACAGACCATAGACATGAGATGTCATTTTAATCACATGAATACATGTTACAGGAACATGGTATTTGACAGACCTCGAATGAAACATTAAATGGAATTGTGTACGTGTCATTAATGTTTTCATTCAGTGTTAAGTTCTAAAGTATGAGGTATTCATATTTCCTACTAAGAGATGTGTATGCGTGATTCTTATCTAACACTATCGGTAAAACACAGTCATAACGGTAGCTTTCCTGTATACATAGCTTAGCTGAGGTAGTGATGGTTTACCAAAAGTACTCTTGTCCCTCGTATCTCTATACGAGTTACAGTATCACTGGGCCTCTTAATAGAGTAGGATTATCTGCATGCAGTATAATTACAAGAGTAATTATATTTGATACATCTGCTCAAGATCGAGAAAAGATTAAGTTTGCAAGGATGACACACACATACCTTGAAACTAATTTGATCTGTGAGACAAAATAATTAACACGACTAAAATGTTTAGTGGATCATGATATTGTGTAGTACAACATCATCTGTGTAATTGGATGATCGTAGTGCAGATGTCAGATGCCTTCTATGATTATAGAAGTTAAAATAGTTTTAATTTTATTTACCAACATAACACAGATCCTATTGGGTCACACCGCATAGGAGCTAATAAGAGAATCTTAATGATTAATTATAAATAGGTTATAATTAATATTAAGATGGTTATAATTAATTATATGTGATATGATTAAATTATATATGTCATATAAGATGACAAGCAAAAACAACAGTTGAATTTATAAACGTATACGATACGTTGTATAAAATCATACCGCAATCGAACCGATACCAAACTCTGAAAATATAATTGTTGAGAACAATTATATGTTTATATATATATTTATATATATTTAATTTAGATTTTAAATATTGATTATGGTTTTGAATTTGGAATGAAAGTCATCTATCAAATTAAAACTTTAATTAAAATTAATTAAAATCTTAATAAAAAATAAATAAATATAAATAAAATAAAATAAAAAAATAGAGGTCGGCATGAATATGACAAGGCAAAAAATACCTACATATTTTTTTTTGGAAATGCCACCTCTTAGGGGCATTTTGGTCATTTTGCCTTTCAGGGGTATTTTGGTAATCGGCCAACCTCCTCATTTTTGCTATAAATAGAGAGGTAGGGGGAGAGAGAAAATCACATAAAAAATCGCATCATATCTGTTAACTCAGGATCGAATCGATAAATATACTTTCTCTCTTCCTCGTATATGGTTGTTTACGGGATTCAGAAAATAGTATTTTTGCGAAAGAAGCAGTATTTCATATTTGAATAACTACGAGTCGTAAAGATATTTTATTTAGTCATTATCTCGGTGAATAGTGTTTTTTCGGTATATCGCGGTTTACGGTATTTCTGGCAGAAGAAATAAGCCGCTCTCTGATCGTCTTGGTGGACATCCGATAGAGGTATCAGATGTCTGATACTTCGAGGAGAAGAGCGTCTCATATTTGGCCTTTCGAGTTTGCTGCGATCTAATTCGAATTTGGATCAAGGTATTTATTTTATATTAATCTATTTATTTGTAAGTAGATTAAAGTTTTAGAATTCAGTTATATAGTAGATCTGTATAAGGGTTAAATAGGGTTTTGATGTCAGAGATAAACGGGAGGTGGACACCCTCGGTAGTTTATCTGACATACCTCATTTAATCCTTGGCTTAAGTTAGACGTAAAATTTTTGTTTTACGGTCTTTCCGCAGCTTAGACCAATTGACGGGTTTTGAACTGTTCGTAACCCAACAACTTTCTAGTATAGTTGTACGAGCAATCATACTTCTCACCATGTCTTTCAGAGTGCTATTGCACCTTTCAACAACATCATTCATTGCAGGCGAGCTTGACAATATATAACGGGCACAATTCCGCACTCTTCTAAGTATTTTGCAAAGGATCCTCGACGTTGTTCTCCTGACCCATCATATGTGCCATAGTATTCACTACCACGATCCGATCTGACGACTGTTAAGTTGTAACTCAACTTCTGCTTTATAACTTTGGAACATGTCTTGTGCTTCAGCCTTTTCTTTAATCAAGTAGATGTGTCCATATCTTGAATTATTATCTATGAATGCAATAAAATACCGGTGAATATTTCTTGTAGCCTTTGAAAAAAGACCACAGATATCGGTATGTATCAATTCTAAGAGATCATTACACCGTTTGACATCATACTTACGCTTATAATTTGTTTTTCCTTTATACAACTTACATATTTCTTGGAATTTGCAAAGTCTAAATGTTTGAGAATATCAACAAACACAAGTCGTTAGATTCTTTGTATAGAAATATGTCTCAAACGTTTGTGCCATAATATCACTGAATTCGCATTAGTTAATTTACGTTTTCTAGTATCAATACACATAGCTTCTGAATGTGAAGTGTCAATTTTAAGAAAATAAATATTGTCATAATAAGATAAAGAATCTAAAGCAACTTGTTTTGAATTTTGAAATAAATTAAAATTTTCATTATCAAATGAACATACAAAGCAATTTTTGTCCAAATTGGAAATATAAATTAGATTCAGAAAGGATGGAACCATTAATGCATAAAAAAACAAATAAAAATTAGTCCTACACAACAATTTAAATTTTCCTATGCCTTCAACTTCAACCTTTCTGCCATCTCCTACATAAATGTAGTGCACAACTTGATTTGTCTTTCGAAGGTCTAGGCAACCCTGCATAGATATACTGATGTTAGATGTTGCACCTGAGTCTAACCCCAAAAATATCTTGATACTAAACTTAAATTAACTCTAGAACAAACTAAGCCATGACACATATCTTTCTTTTTCAACCACGAAGCATAGTTGGTACAGTGTATCTTGATGTGTCCCGGCTTCTTGCAGAAGTGACTGATCACCTTATTTGCCGATTTTTCGAGAGTATTGTCAACTTTCTATTTTTTATTGTCTGTAGCTTCCTTAATGTGCTCTTTTCCTTTCTTATTCTTGTGCTTCTTTTTTCTTGAGATCAGGTGTTACAACATGAGCATCCTCTCCCTTGGCCATATTCGTCTCTCCTTTTCCTATAGATTAAATAATACATATGACCTAAAATTAATCCAAATAGACGTATTGCTTCTTGCAATAATATTGACTGTATGCTGGTGGGTATTTTGAAATAAGATGTGTTTGTGTTATTTAATGATAATTCCCCTATTGGGAAAATACTCAAAGAAATAATATGCAAATGCCAAAATTTACTAGAGTAAACAGAATTGCAACTATAAACTCGTGTTTTTCCAAGTTTTTTTTCTATAAAACATGAGTAAAGAAATAATTATATACTCTAGAAAGTGACATACAGAAAAATGAAACTTCTTACTAACAATATTGAATGTTTTCTTCATTCCTTTAAAGTATTAAATACAAATGAAAATTTGGAATAATACGGAATTAAAAATGGTAATGTTCGAAAAAAGTTAAATTTGTCGGTAAAAAGCTTAATATATAAGTTATAAAGAATTTTTCTTTAAAGATTCTTTAAAAGGATTAATGATACTATGTTTAAAAGTTTTGAATAGATATTAAGGATGCAACTTAAGAATTATTCGGTAAGGTTATAGGTTGCACAAAGAAAATAATATCTATGCAATTAAAGAGTTTCAATAAAGAATTATCAAATTATAATCTAATCAAACATTGATAAATCAGACTATTTGAATTCTGTGGGAGTAAAACTCAAATAGAAACGTATTAAAGAATAAGGATTATTGCCCCTGATCGAAATCAAAAGCAATAAAGTCTAAGTATTTGTATATGCCTTATAAGCATTAAATATATAGATATATGTCCATAAGGTTATTGTGCTATATAACGGCATATTCAAGAAAAATACTTAGTATTTATAAGATCTTTACGAGATATTAAAGGAACTCATAGCAAGCAGAAGAATAATACTGAAATATCAGATATTGAAAAAGTTTTCAGGTCATATCAAATCTGATTCAGAATTAAATGCATAAAGATGTCACTCTAATGAACTCAGGTTTGGGATCATTCAAGCTATATTGTGACAATAAAGAAGCTATGCATAATACTAGAAAAAGTTGAAATGTTTTCATATTACTAGTAATCGTACCCGTGCAAAGCAACGAGAGATATTATGAATTGTGTGTTGCTTAAATACTAACACTCAAATACTATTAATAGGACAACATTTAAATTGCGTGTTGTTCAAATACTATTTCTCTGTTTATGACCCATGACGAATGCGTCATGCGTAATGAGTAATGCGGCATGTGTCATATATAATGCATCATGCGTCCTGGGTTATGCGTCTGGGTTCATAAGTCATGCATCATGCGTCATGCGTAATGCACCATTTGTCATGTGTCATGCCCATGTGTCATGCACCATGCGTCATGCACCATGCACCATGCGTCATGCGTCATGCGTCATGCGTCATGCGTTATCCTTCTTATGTCGTCATGTGTCATGCGGCATGGGTCATGCGTCGTGCGGCATGCGTCACTGCGGTTTAGCCTGGGTGAACGCAAAAACATAGCTACATGATACATGATACTGGGTACTTAGCCAAATTTGAGAAAGTAAACACATATATTTGCTGGTTGCTAAATTTGCATAAGATTATTTCCGATTTCTTTCAGCGGATTTCCCGAAATTTGATCTTGTTTGATAAGGTTGTTGAAGCTCTCTCTAACGAGCCCTTTCGTATCTTGTGCGTCACAGCGGTTTAACCTAGGGAAGCGCACAGACGTAGCTACCTGATAACTAATACTGGGGTACTTGGCCAAATTTTGAGAAGGTAAATACATATTTTATGGATTCTAAATTTGCATTAGATTATTTCATATTTCTTTGAGCGGATTTTCCGAAATTTGTTCTCGCTTGATAAGGTTGTTGAAGTTCTCTATAAAGATTGCTTACGCCTCTTATGCCTCACTGCAGTTTAGTCTGGGTGAACACACAAACCTACATGATACATTATACTGGGTACTTAGCCAAATTTGAGAAGGTAAACACATACATTTTCTGGTTGCGAAATTTGGATCAGATTATTTCCTATTTCTTTGAGCAGATATTCTGGAATTTGATCTCGCTTGATAAGGTTGTTGAAGCTCTCTCTAACGATTACTTACGCCTCTTGTGCGTCATAGCGGTTTAGCTTGGGGGAACGCACAAACATAGCTACATGAAACATGATACTGGGTACTGAGCCAAACTGTAATTATTCATGACCCATGATGCATGACGCATGCCGCTTGACACATGACGACAAATGACGGATGACGCATCACGCATGCCGCATGATGCATGACGACAGATGATGCATGACGCATGACGCAACACAAGACGCGTGACGCATGACGCAAGACTCATGGCGCATGACGCATGACGCATGACGCATGATGCATGCTGCAAGACGAATGACAGATGACGCAAGACGCATGACGCATGACGCATGTCGCATTACACATTATGCATGACGTATGCCGCATTACACATTATGCATGACGTATGCCGCATTACGCATGACACATGACACATTACTCATTACGCACAACGAATGGCGTAAGACGAATGCCGCATGAACTAAGAAGCATGACGAATGACGCACGACGCTTGATGCATGCCGTATGACGCATCGATCTTACCTAACGTATGTCGTCATGCCGCACGTCGCATGATGACGCAGGCCGCATTACTCATTACGCATGACAACCCATGACGTATGACGCATGACGCATTACTCATTACGCACGACTAATGACGTACGACGAATGACGCATGAACCAAGAAGCATGACGAATGATGTACGACGAATGTTGCATCACGCATGACGAATGACGCATGACGAATGACGCATGACGAATGACGCATGCCGCATGACGCATGACGCATCGATCTTACATAACGTATATCGCCATGCCGCATGCCGCATTACTCATTACGCATGACGACCCATGACGCATGCCGCATTACGCATGACCACTCATGACGCATGCCGCTTTACCCATGACGCATGACAAATGACGCACGACGAATGACGCAGGATGCATGACGTATCATGTGAACACAACAACATTGTTCATTTTATTTATGCACCTTTTATACATGTTTATTTCATTTGGACTTCAAACCTCGATTCACTTGTTCCGTACATTTTCTTTTCATAGTTTATTTGATATTCGTTATTTTTAGTTTCCTCGTGAGAATTGCAGACATCATATCCAAGTAAATGATGTGTATATGTATAGTAAAATTGCCTATATATGTTAGTTAATCAATTTCATTTTCAAGAACAATTACATATATTTTTTGTTGTATTTCAATTATCAGAATTTAATTTACAGACAAAAAGAATCCAGTAAATTACACTGGTTCAGATCTGATAGAGATAAGCATAAGAGAAAATTCTCCTTTGTAAAAATCATGATGTGCGCACATCAGGTTCAAACTACTTCGCTGATAGCTTGCTTTCATCTAGATGTGTCCCTCAATGCACTATTTGTACAAGTTAGTATCCAAGTCATGAATAAATGATGCAACACAAGACTAACTTCCAATAATAATAGTTGAGAGGATTTCAATGAAATAACTCCGATACTGAAAACATCACCTATAAGATATGGGAGAATCAAATATTTGACATTGTAAGGTATCAGGGTGCTTCATGGTGAATTAGAATATGATATATCCATTGCTCTCGGCTTGATAAATCAGCTCAGATGTTTAACTTAGGGTATGTTAATATGTGCACATTTCATATCTTACAGTATAATTAAATGAACCCGTGACTGAAACTAACCATTAGAATTAAAAGCAAAAAAATGATAGACGAAGTGATACACAAATAATCCTGTCACCAGATAATATATACTAATAACTGATATTAAAGCAGCTCAACACTTATCATGACATCTTATAATTTAAATCAATCATTAAAGAAATCCTTATCTATTTGTGACAGTTAAAACACAATAAAATATAGATATACATACATGCAATGTAGCAAACACAATAATCCAATATTTATACATCATACCAACAAAAAAAGTGTATAAACACAACTGATATTTATGCTTTCTAGTTCTGCACAGTCCATTTCAGTTTCACTTCGCTACATTTGAATGGAAATTTTGAGCAGTTCAGAATAACTAATTGCGTCGGCACTATCTCATACCAGATCAACTAATAAGTTACACGCCTCAGTCATAGTAATGGATGACTCCAACTGCGATCCCTCTTGACCGTACCCAAAATTAGTTTCATCTTTCCTATTAGCTGAGTAATCAAGTTCACATGGTACTGAGTAATAGCAGTGAAAGAAAAAAGAAGAAGATGCAGTTACATGTAGTTTGTTCTCTTACAACTAACGATCATCCAGAATCAATGACCTTAATAAGTGCAACTATATCTTGACTACTACTGATCGGTCCCATGTTCATACTTGTTGTTTTCTTCTATCTACTTTGCATCATCCATGATGTTTTAAGGACAAGAATTGATAAACAAGCAAGAAAACTACTAATAAATGTCCAACAACAAATGTGACATTTTTACTCAGAAATCAAAATTAGACCGAAATTATATTCTTCTTAAGAAGTCAAACCAAAACTAATTATTTTACCATATTCAAACCATGAAAGATGTAAATACGGATGGCAGAGCCAAAAGTAAAGAAGAAACAACACATATAAGCTGGGACAGAGAGAGAAACAAAAAGAAAAGAAATTCATACCAGAAAAAACACATCAACCTTCTGACGATTGTAGGAAAGGGCGGAGCTATCGCAAGATAGGAGCAAAAAAAATTAAGGCTATGGTTTGTACAAAAGAAAGAGAAGGATTTGCACATGGATAAAAAAATTGAAAAAAGATCGTTCCAGAAAAATAGATGAAGATGGGGCAAACTCACCTTGTCGATAAGAGGAGGCAGCGGCAGAAAGAGCAATAGGACATGTGTGGTGTGGAGCAAAAGCAGTCTGTTAATAGTCCAATCGAGTACTAAATTAGACTCCTCCTTACTATCTGACTTCATATATCTCTAGTTCCCTTCCCATGTGCACCAACAATGCTACTAAACTTGCAAATTCACAATATGTAAAAACGATGATCAAAGGTACAAAATGAGTAAAAATATAATTCCATTAGCAACTCACAGAGGAAATTTAAAATTGCAACAAATAGTTTCCTATAATTTGATACAATACAGAAAAAGTTTGTACATAGACCTATCAAGCATTTGATACATCTCAAATTCAATAGTAAAATTTCATTTGCACCAGTTATCCTCAATATAGAAACAACAGTTATTCTCGGTATAGAAATGGCAATTCTCAATTGTGATATTAAATTTTCTCATCATGATAGAACAAACACCAAACAAATTAACTTGGTAAACTAGTATTATGCTGTCAGAAAAGACTAAACAAATTAGTATTATGCTTCTATTCAAACAATTCAAACTCTTTTTCCATGACCGAGATGGCATTAATAATAGCCCAAGGTGTCTATGGTGCTTACAACGTACACACACGATTATTGTCAAATTGGATGCAATTAATAATAACTTTTCAGAAAGCAGATACCCGAACAAGCACCAGTTCAGATTTTATTTCTTTAATTTACATCTTAGAGATCGTTATACTTGACTCCGGTGAAGCTAAATGTGTAATTGCAAAAGTGCTTACAGTTAATGCAACACTTTTCTCAAAATTAAATTGCAAATTAACAAAATACACTTGAGTAAGCCCAAAACAAAAATTACCTGTTGATTATGCCACTAAGTGTTGATTGTGCCACTAAGTGACAGAGGAACCTCTTTCTTCTTCTTACCAGACTGGCCCTTTGTTGTTGCTGCCATCTTCTCCTTGCACCGGTTCAAATGGAAACTCCAAACTCCTATATTATCATTAATTACTAATTCAATACCACACCTCTTTCTGATGGAAATAAAAGTTGCATATATTATGTTGAAACTAAGAAAAGTAATATGTGGGTCTAAAAACAAAGAGAGAAATTAAAGTCCATGATGGATATGTTATATTCACAACCAACTGAAACCAGGCACCAAGAAGCAACTTGCCTCTTGATACTGGTAACCTACACAAAAAGCATATTTCACAACTCAATAGTAATATCTCACACGCACCATCTTTACAAGATTAGTTTCCTTGAAGACCCAAATTTTATTGAGGTTGGCTTCTAACAAAATAATTATCCTAAATTTCATACTATCAGATAAAAAAATAACGGCATAGAGATATATTGTTGATCAAGCATGTGTGGAACAACAAAACTGGTATGGAAGATACAACAATTTCACAAATTCAAGCTATTCCCAATCAAGCTGGTATGGAATTGTTGTCTCAAAAAAATGTAAGACATCAAAACATTCCTGATGCAATGGAAATTGGTATTAGTTCCAATAATGGATTGTGTACCATTTCTCTAGTGGAGGCTTAGAACCCACTAATTCTGATTCATCTATTATGCTTGATGTACAAGTCGAGAGATTTGATTTGGGTTCAGGCCGATTGCATCTTGAAAGAGAAGAGTAAACGACCGTACGGGGAAGAAAGAGAGAAAGAGAGGGTGCTACGAGAAATTGGCTTTCTGGAGTTAGCCGTTGGAACAGTCAGCAAGGGAGAAGGAAAAGAAGCGGGGGCAGCACGGTCAGACGGATTCGGGCAGGAGAATAATAAAGGGACGGACGCTGACAGCTGGGGCCCAAACATAAAGGGCAGCTGATGGTTGAGAAGTTCGTTACAGATGTGAGGTCCAGATGCAACTGGAGGGGATCTCGGAGGGCTTAACTGGAGACGAAAGCAATAAACTATGCTGTTATCCATTTCTTGTTTTTCTTCTGCCATTTTTTGGCGTTTAATCAGACAATTAGTTAGAATAAAAGGACAGGAGCTGTGTTAAATCCTGAATATTGTTTTCTACTACTTTCTACTTCATTTCGCCTATAAAAGGCTGTTATTCCCACGGGAATTGTAATGAATTTTGGCAATTATTAAGTATCTAGAGTGTGTCTGAGCTTCCGGAGAGGAACTCAGCCATTTTTTTCTCAGAAATTCCTTCATTCCTTATTCAATTTTTAGTTTGAATTTTAAGATCGTAGCAGAGGGAGAACAAATTGGGAACCATGGAGCGATCAGAGGGAGAAGTTAAACCGCTCGAGGAGGAAGAAGTAGAATCCATGGACACTGTACATGATTCCTCGAGATCGGTGAAGGTTCTTGCAACCCAGCGTAGGCGCGCTGAAGCCTACACTAAGCTTCGCAGAGGTTTTTCTGAATATATATCAAATGGAAGAGAGGAGGCATACCAGAAAATCTGTGGGGAGATAACACAGGAGTTTCAATGACTGTTCAAAAGAAGTTATTGATTTGGAATCAATGCTTATGTTACCAGATGTCTGCCGAGCTGATCTTGCCAACTTATTGAAAGCTGTCCAGGCGCAAGAGAAACAGAAATCCAGTATGTTATTACTTAGCAATGTGCAAAGGATTGTCACCGAATAAGCGCCTCTCGAAATCTTCACTGCGCTGGAAAGAGCTATCGTTCTAGCCACCAGTCTGGAAGCGGCATACGGCGAGCAAAATCTTCGAGAGAAGAGGAAATCGAGCGGGGAGAAGGAGGAGGGGGGACGAAGCCATTATTCTCGAGAAGGCACAAAATTTCGACGCCATATTTCGTTCTGATTTTCTCGCCTCCCATGACACTCATTGCCGCGAGGATTGGATTCAGGGATCTCGTGGGAGCGCTCAAACTTGTTGGAATCGAAGTCTCTGTGCGAAAGGAGATCAAAGAGGCGACGGGTGGAGAGAGAGAGTAGCCATGCGAAAAGGCGCGTGTCTGTTTTTGGAGAGGGAGGGAGAAGCGAAGTAAGAGACGGAGGGATAGAGGAGCGAACCAGAGCGCGGGTTTTGCACTGGAGACGTAAAAAGAAGGGAAATTTTTTTGTATAGCAGCAACTCTTCTCCATTCTCCTATTTCTTCCTACACTCTTTAAATTTTTATTTTTGCCATTTAGCTCTTGCTAATATTTCTTATTTACCCCTCCAATTAAAAATCGAAAAATAACTATCATTATTCTCTTAATTAACATGATAAAAATAATTAATTCTTAATTAACATGCTAAAACAAAAAAACTCATGCTTTCTCCCCAGCTCGACATGTTTCTCTTCTTTCTCCTCTTTCTTCTCTTTCTCGAATTGTCCCAGCTCGACACGTTTCTCTCATTTCTCCTCTTTCTCGAATCGTCCCAGCCACGTTTCTCTCCTTTCTCCTCTTTCTCGAATTGCCACAGCTCGACACTTTAAATGGCCTTTCCCCTCTTTCTCCCCTTTCTCCTCTGTCTGGTCTAGTGTGAGTCAGTCGAGTCGAGTCGAGTTGAATTCATATTATCGATCGATTCAAATATGGAGAAATACGAGTTGTTAAAAGGCTTGGGCGTCGGAAATTTTGGTGTTGATCGTTTGATGCGAAATAAGGAGACGAAGGAGCTGGTCGCCATGAAGTACATCCCACGAGGCCAAAAGGTACTCGATCTAGAACTCGAATTCGACAATTCGTTTGCTGATTAAAGGTTTCTATTTGATCTTTGCTGTTTCATTGATGCAGATCTACGAGAATGTAGACCGAAAGTAGTGATTTCAGATCATACTTGCTTGATATAAATTCTCCGCGGAACTTAAAGAGCAAAGAAATAGGCAATGATGTAAGGTGGCTTTGACCTGTCCAAGATATCTCCCGTAGTAAGCACCTCGCCATTCAGCCTTTACTGCCTGGGCTTACTGCTTCCTCATTCACACACTCTCTCTAAGGTTTGCCGAGGGAAAATACGAGAGAAATCATCAATCACAGGTCAGTGAGCTATCTGAGTTTTTTCATAGCTATTGTTCTTCCCTTTCTCTTTTTGGGAAATGCTATCTGAATTTTGTTTCTGTAGATTTCACTCTAGTGACTGAAACACGCTAATAAAAAACAGAAATTTGATGGGTATTTTCCACAAGCGAAGCAACGGGTGGTGATGAGTGATGACAGAAACCTTCTCAATCAAATTTAACTAGTGAGTAGTGACAGTGTCCCGAGTCAATTTTCTGGAGTGCAGATAGATATGTAGTAATATCAGGAGATGTAACTATGTAAGTACCTGATATAATCTTTTCTAACTCAATTTTTCATTTCCAGGGAATATGGTGGGGTTTGATAATTGGAGTGTTCTTGCAAACAATAACTCTTATAATTTTGACAGCCAGAACTAACTGGGACAAGGAGGTAATTAAATGTTTGCACCATTTAATTTCCTGGAATTTACTGCCAGACTAGCAAATAAACACATGTTTTAACAAATTACCTTGCAATTTGGTAACTAGGTGGAGAAGGCAGTGCGTAGGGTGAAACACAGTTCAATTGAGACGTGCCTGGCTGTAGAGTTTCTAATCGCAATGGATTTTTGTTTTCTTTTTTCAATGAATTAAGTGGAACTGAATTTGCAACTTTTGTATAGCTGAGAAGCTGAGATCAAGCTATAGTACTACACCAGTACACCTCTACTCGCACCAAGGATGCAAAGATCCTATCACATGCAACACTGACAAATAATTTCCCAGACTTATCAAGGCATTTAATGAACTCTTTCTAAGTTCTTGGTATACTCCAAACAGTAGCGGAACCAATCATGGTATTTGTCAAAAACTAAATATTATTCTTCTTTGCTGATTTTGCTATATATTAGAACTTATCATGAATAGTCGCTCATGTAGATTTGGATTGAATTTGTGTTGGATCAGGTACGTTGTGAAGGAGCCCTCAACTAGTTAGAGGTCAAAATCAATAGGAACATATACCAGATACCATATGCTACTAGAGGTCAAATACTACGAGTAACACAATCATAGGTAAATCAATTAAACTTCAACTATCTGGTGCTAATAAGAAAAAATGAACAAAATCTATCCCATGAACAATTACAATTAGGTCAGGTAAGGCACTATACTATCTTGCATAACTGAGATGAAAATGAGGAATGAGAGAACCGTGTGGTCGTGACCACAAGACCGTCGGTTGTTAGACAAATGGTGATGTATCATACATTCTATGTCATGCATTTATATTGCAGATGTTGACAGCTTGGGTTTTTATTTTTTATTTTATACTAAGCTTCAATTATGCACTTCAAAATCTCATTTTTTTATGTAGAGTTTGGATGTGGATACTTCTTCCAGCAATTTGGTTTCCCAAAGAATTTGATTCAAGCACTCACAAGGTGCTGATCCAATGCCAATGCCAATTCAGGCTGAGAGAACCACTGACCAGTCTGGTAAACAGCTAGTTCAAATTGTTTGTTTTAATTTTCCTTTTAATATTTCTTGTTTCAGAATCTGAGATGCTTCATGCTATCAGGTACACTGCTCTCTTAGCTAAGAAGATGAACATAAATGAGCAACACAGTAAGTTTACTTTTTCTTAACTTATAAATTCCAAGCAAGAATTCCATGCAAGAGCAAACTAATTCCCATTCAAAACAAACATAAAAGTTCATACATTTCACAAAAAAAAATTCTAAATAGGCAAGAGGATCAGTGATTCCACCTCTTACAACTAACAAAAATCAATCATTTCATTTTTGTTGTTTCAATTTTATAAAGAGTCTACATATTTTCTTCTTGCAAAGTGCATAGGAAATTTTCTGTACACTTAGTCTTTTTTGCTTGAGTCTTTCCTTTAACCCTACAAGATATAATTAAACAATTTACAATTATGCAATTAAGTAAAATCTAGCTGAGAAGATGAACATGAAATCTAAATAGGAAATTCAGTAAATTTTGATAGCAACACCTTTCAGTTGTAGATCCTTGTGTTGCTTCTGTACTCTCAGTTTCTTCATTGAGCTGGAATCAAATTTCATTCTTACATGTGTTCTTATGATGACCCGGCAAGTTACAACGTGAGCATTTATTTGATTTCTTCTTTGGTTCATCTGATGCCTTAATCCTGCTCTTTTGAGGTCTCCCTGGTGGCCTTTTAATGATAGGCGAAAGCATTTTATAACCTAAATTGCATTCCATCCACTCATGTCTACTTGACATGGCAGTTATTTCTCCAGCATATGTTGCCTTAAACCGTTCAACGGTAAAGTAAGGATCAACATACTCTTCCCATTTTGCATTTCGAATGGAGGCTATGAATGCAGCCGCATGAATACAAGGAATACCACTCAATTGCCACTCTCGACAAGTGCATGATTTCTCCACCAAATTGACCTTCCATCCTTTCTCTGGCTGTTCTACCTCTGCACACAAGTCTGAACTTCTATTCACTACATAACCACCCAAATCCTAAATAGTAAAGCACATTATTAATATATGTTAGGAATAATGTAATGTATTAACTAAACGAAAAAGTTAGAAACAATAATTTTACCCGAGAAATGTTCTTGATGTATTGATCCACTTTAGGAACCAGTGAGCCTTTCCATCTCCTTGCAATCTGCCTTCTTTCATGAAATCGCACCATAATTTTTTTTTGAATGGAATCAAGCAAATCCAAGACTGGCTTCTGTCTCTCTTCACATATCCAAGAGTTAAATGTCTCAGCAATATTGTTGGTGAAATTGTCAACCTTTGCAGTTGTTGAAAATTTGCTTCTACTCCATAACTTGCTGTGCTCTTTTTCTAGATATTGAATTGCAGCTGGGCATATTTTTTTTCATCTCTGTCATGATCCTCTCAAACCTATTAGGAGAGTATGTACGGGCAGCAGCCTAGAGTCCAGCTCTTATAGGTTTAACTGAAAAATGTTTCTTGAAATTTTTACTCAAATGTACCATGCACTCTCTATGTTCAGCCAACGGAAACACTTTAGAAACTGCCTTAACTAATCCTTTTTGCATATCCGATGAGATTATAAGCCCCTCTGGCATCCCTATTGCCTTACTTAGAGATGTTAAAAACCACTCCCATGAGTCCTCACTCTCATTTTCAATAACACCATATGCAACTGGAAACATGCAATTATTTCCATCAAGTGCCGTGGCAGCAACAAGAAAGCCATTCCACTTTCCTTTAAGGTGACATGCATCGATACCTACATAAGGTCGACAACCCCTAAGAAATTCAATAATACAACCATTTATAGCAATAAAAAATCGCTGAAAGTGTTGACTCTCTTCTACCGATTTAGTACATTTTCTCTTTTTGTTCTTAATTTGTACTGGTTCTGTTTTAAAATCCACGACACTACCTATATTACTTTTCAATATTTCCTCCTTGAATGCTCCTATTTGTATGAAAGAGTCATCCCACTTTCCATATATCTCATCCATTGCTAATTATTTTCCTTTCCAAACCCTCTGATATGGTATCTGAATGCCATATTTTCTTTCAAGTTTCTTTTTCAAACAATATGTTGGTATATCTCCTTCAATTCTTAGATCACTGATTACTCTATCAGCTATCCACCCCTTGCTTGCATGTTTATTTCCACACTTATTAACTCCACTACACGAATGATTAGGTTGCAGTGTCTTGATCACGAAAGTTATGCCATCATCAATAGTTGACGCATGGATTCTCCAACTACAATCCATCTTTGCACACCTTGCTGTCACCCGTTTAGGATCACTCTTTTCCAAAGAATATTCAAAATATGTTGTTAGTGCGTAGTGATTGAGAGCTCTTCTAAATGCTGTCACGTTAGGGTATTGTGCACCGACTGCCATTTCAGGCTTATCTTTGTCATATGAGTAAACCTCTTCTTCAAACTCTGAATCATCATTGCCACTCTTGTCACTATTTTGAATGTTATAATCTTCATCACTGTTATAACGACTGTGATAGCTTGATTCACTATGACAATAATCTGACCCGTCTTTATAATCGAAATTGTTATCTGCTCTATTGTCTTTGTCATTTCGCAATATGACCCCCTCTTCAAAAGTCATATTAATTGTATCACAAGATATGTTCTTGTCTCGCACAGTAACAAAAATCAGAATTTCCTTCTCTTTCTCGTACATGCTTAGCATCATTTTGAAGCTATTGTTATCCTCAAGAGGAATGAATAATTGCTGATTGGTATTGTTGTTTAGAAAGCACAATGAAAATACCTGCTCTTCTTGCAGAGGGCCCCAATCTTTTCTTTCCTATTCTTTCTTATTCGATAAAGCACTCTTCTTCTCTTTTCCTCTTCTTTATTAGAGGTCAAGCCAAAGAGCAGGGGTGAAGTTCACTGAGATCATCTGACCTTTCCCTCCCGGGCTCTTCTAGACTCTCCCTATGTTCTCTAATAAAATTCAACATTCCGTATTTTGTTTAGTTCTTCAAGCAGTGAACCAAAACTAATCGGGTCCAAATTAAGTGTCTTTAATTTTCCAAAGCAGTACTTTTGTTTGGTACCATTCTTGATTGCTCTAAAAAAGCCATCATACTTCACTTTCAATTTGTAGGAACAAGAGTATGTTTCCAAACTGAAAAATTCAAACAACATGTAAAGTTATCTTGTAAAGCATCATCACACTTCTGACTTTGGTAAAAATGCAAAAGGTAAAACTGCAAAAGGTAAAATGTCAACTTTGTGTTCACTTCTGTCTTTATGTTCCTACAATTTTACAATTTCTGCGTGTGTTGATTAGTCAAATGTCAACTTTGTGTGTGTGTGTTGACTTTGGTAAAAATGCAAAAGGTAAAACTGCAAAAGGTAAAATGTCAACTTTGTGTTCACTTCTGCCTTTATGTTCCTACAATTTTACAATTTCTGTGTGTGTTGATTAGTCAAATGTCAACTTTGTGTATGTGTGTTGACTTTGGTAAAAATGCAAAAGGTAAAACTAAAATCGAATCAGTAGTAGTTTTTATAGTTTGACTATTACCTTGAACCATCAACAACAATTTCTTTGCTTTTTCTCCTTGGCGTTAATTTCTGACACTTGAAATTTTGATTTTCAAAGATTGGATCAGATGGATAGCGTTTAGGGCTTGATGCTTGAGAGATTATCAGAGGAGTTCTGCATTGAATTGTAAAAGAAGAGAAAGGATCAATTTGATCTTCATCCATGAAAATTACTGCAGGAGAAGGACAAATAGAAATTTGGGAGGAGAGAGAGGCAGATATAGAGAAAAACTAAGTTGTGTGAAATTAGCGTTAGAGATGAAGAAATAAGAGAGAATATGAAGAGACGATAGAAAAACGCGGGAAATTGCAAGAGCGGGAGTTTTTTTTTGTCTTTAGCATGTAATTAAGAATTAACTGTCTTTATCATGTTAATTAAGAGTTAACTGTAAATTTTTAAGAGAATAATGGTAGTTACTTTCTGATTTTTAATTGGAGGGGTAAATAAGAAACATTAGCAAGAGCTAAGTGGCAAAAATCAAAATTTAAAGAGTGAAGGGAGAAATAGAAGAATGGAGAAGAGTTCTGGGGTATACAAAAAAATTTCCCTAAAAAGAAGGGAGAAGGATAAATCACATTTGTTCATTTCTAGATAAACTTGATTTAAATCGTTAGATCAGATGCAAGGGTGTTTTTGGAAACACGAAAAGTCTGAACAAATGGATAGATCCAGTTCTTACATGCTTTATAAGATAATATAGATAGAAAGGAGATAATAAAGACAGAACATACAATAAGTATATGTTTCTTGTTCACAAAATTTTGTGAAAAATGTGGAAGCCTGATTTTGTGAAAATGTGTGTTATGTTTAATTCGAAACAAGTCATAATATATGCAAGTTACATCTTTCAATGATACTGGAAATTAAATAAGTTATCTAGTAATATAAAAGAAATGTTGAAAGATAGAACATATGACAAGGTTTGTGGAAAATATGGTAGTCTGATTTTGAGGAAACATGTGTTCTATGTGACTTGCAACAAGTCTTGATTTATATGCAAGTCCACCTCCTTTAAAGTTTTCAACCTCATTAAAGTAGCGTTGACCCAATCGGAAATAGACACATATAATCACATTATCGTGTAATTTCTGAACTATATGACCAAAATCTAATTCATGTCATCCAGAAATTATTTGGTACTGTGATTTTCATCGATAAAGCCATGAAGAAAATGTGGTGACTATCGTCTAAGTCATGTTCTGGTATGACTGGTGGACCGAATTGTTTAAGAAATATGAAAATAAAGACGGAAAAGGTAAAGTGATCCGACCGGATCCCGACATATGTAATCAAATGAAGCACACTTGTTCATGTGGGAGATTGTTAAAATTGAGACGTCAATTCTGATAAATAAAGTTTGGACTGTGTGTTACTGTGTTATATGATTACTATATATGAATATGCCAGATAATGTGATTAATTAATATACAATGACATTATACGTATTTTACTAAGATTTTAGACACGAATGCATATAAAATTAAAGTAAATTAATTATAATTGTTGATGGACCGATTATGATTAATTAACTATATATCGGTGTTAATGTAAATGTCAGGATTATTATTTGAGCCTAATCAAATTGATTTGGATCAGACAAAACATGCTCAACATAAATTAGTATATATATAAATCATTTGGTCGTTTCCAAATTGATTTATATAAAAGGATATAAAAAAGATTTGACCAAATATTAAGATTAATATAACTTTTGGCCGTTTGTATAAAAAAATTTAGCGGTTGAAACCGTGCAAATCATTTTTTTAATATATTTATTGATTTTGTTGATAATTCTTTCCTGACTTGCTTTGCAAACAATACCAAATTTTGAGCACATGTTTACGACAGTAAATATGGTAATTTGGAAAAGAATTGAAGATAATATAATTTCATATATTCCATGAATATTTGATAATTAATTTTGTATCTCTTCAAGATACGTTGTCACCTCTATAAATAGCTTGGGTCTCCATTCATGCATAAGGTTAATTTTCGATTATCGACATAGGGCACATGTGTTGTGCATAGCCACTTTTTCTTACTCCATTAAAGAAAGTACTCCCTTGCTCCATTCGTGACATTGGAGAAAATATAGGCACCGAGATTTGCATGGATAGGATCGCTAGCGTACCACGTCAAACTTCTACACTTTCATTCGAGGACTCCGTTAAAAAACAAGTGTATAATGAAAACCGTAGGGGTGGGAGATAAGTAATTCGCTTCCGCTATGTTTTAATCTTATTTCTTGCGCGGAGTTTGATTTTGAATTGCAATTGCTAGTTAATTTAGGAATTCAGTATTTGGCTCTTGATCCTAAATTGAAATTGCACCAACAATACTATGATGCTTCTAGAAGCACCACGGTCTTTCGTGGTCTTAATTCAGAAATATCATTTGTCATTTTTAAATTTTGATTTATCATACTCAATAATTTTTATATCAAAATCTAGTAGAAAATATTTTTTCTATTTAAGTTTTTAATTATATGCTTTGAATTTTTTAAAATTGTCTAATTTTATACATAAACATCGATTATTTTTTGTTATCATTTTTTAGACACTTTCAAATATTTAAAACAAGGACCTAAAAAACCGTAAAAATATATATTCTTTATTTTTTAATAAATTTTGATATAAAGAAATTGTTAAGCATTATAAATCGAAATTTAAATATATATGATAACATTTTTGTTAACAACATTAGAAGCCTTGGTGTTCTTAGAAGCACCATAGCTTTACTCTACTAAATCATAACATAATTACTCCAATGACTAATTTTATTAAAGAAATATCCTTACACAGTTACACCTCATATTCTGCCCCTAAATTAATATGAACACCTGTTTAATTTAGTTTGATCACCTCCTTTATTTTGTATGAACATCTATTTTTATTTAGTCTGCACCTCATTTTTATACATAAACAGACTTCAAACAGTGCAAAAACATATTTCAAAAAGTAATATGAACACCTTGTATGAACAACTAAGTAGTTAGTATGAACATACTAGATGTTAGTATAAACCTTTTGGATGTTAGTATAAATATTCTGAATGTTAGTATGATCACATGAGATGTTAGTATGACCATCAAAGGAGCTAGTATGTCACATCCTTAGTTATTATGAGCACTTGAGCCCGTAACGACATTGTTTTGATCCCGAAAAAGCTTCTAAAGCCTCCAAATCTCATTTTTAAATTTTCTGCACCTTTTTTTCTCAAATTTTCTAATTTTTTTTTGAAACAACTAATATGAACTTCTATATTTAGCATGAACTCCTATATTATTAAGACCGCACTCCATGCATTCTGTGCAAAATAAATTTGAAACAGTGCGAAAATAAACTTGGGAACTAGTATGAACACATGTTTTATTTAATCGAAAAATTTATTTTATTTAGTATGAACACATGTTTTGTTTAGTTCGCACCCCATGCATTCTATGTAAAATATTCAGGATAGTGTGTAGGGCGAGAACATTTAGAAGAATGCACACAATTCAGTTTTCTATCTGTAGTGTTTGATTGTTTGACTTTCTGTTGTTATCCTCATTTGACATTTTCTTTTTAAAAAGTTAGTTAAGTAGACGAAACTGAGGACCAATCATTACCACCTAAATCCTAATCATTGATAATTTAGTTTGGGATAATTTTAAGGATACAAAAGTTGAGCTACAGTTAGTAAATTCCAAAATATTTATATAAAATCAGGGGCGGAGCTAGAAAATTAATATAGGAGGGACTGAATTGAAACTATCGTATAACTTTAATTTATAAGGGAGACTAATTAGTACTAAAATTGAAAAACGTATGAAATTTAATGGAAATTTTTTACAAAATTTCAATTTATGCTTAGCCCCCTTTTGGGAACCTTTAGCTCCGCCCCTGTATAAAATTTATAAACTATTAAATTAGAGAACAAAAGTGTTTAAACCGAATAAGTGATATATTTAGCACAGTTTTTTCTAAATGGTAAAAACTAAAGTTAAATATTTTGATGAGAAGTAAAAGTAATATAACTTTTGAAACTTTTAGTCTTAATAATGTTATTTCGTATAAAACTTTGAAATAAATATACAAACACATCTGGGAGATATAATGTTATGGTTCATTAATTTGACAGCATCAGCCAAAATTCACTATGTTGATTTTATTAATCTGATAGCATTTAGATTTCTACTATCTCTCGACTTAAACAGATTTTTATTTCTCGCAGCGAGAATGCGGGATTTCGAACCCTAGCCTCCTTCCCGCCTTGAACCCAAAACCCGCCATATTCGATCTCTCCAACCAAGCGGTCTCTTCCATTGCCCCGTTCGATCCATTTTCGATCCACACCACCACTCTCTCCCTCTCTCACGCGAGCAAGATCGACTCGACATTCGCTCTCTCTCTCTCTCTCTCTCAACACTCCACAGCCTCCCTCGACCCTGCCTCCTCTCTCACGGGACCAGCGATTCGACGCTCCTGACTCCGCTGGCTGTCTTCCTCCTCTCCTTCTCTCTCTCAACACTTCACAGCCGCCCTCGGCCCTGCCTCCTCTCTCACGGGACCGGCGATTCGACGCTTCTGACTCCGCTGGCTGTCTTCCTCCTCTCCTTCGCAGCCATTACTCTGCTCTGCTAGACCGCCATTGCCCTCTCTGTCTCTCTGATCCCTCGCGACTCTACTGTTCTCGCGACTAGCTGACTCGCCTTTCCTTGACTTCACGTGCCAGGCGCTTTGATCAGGGAACTGGTTCTCTCGTTTTTGATTTGGAAATACATAGGTGTAATTGTCTTATTTACCCTATATTTTTATTAAGATTTCAAATATTAAAGACTAAATAACAAAAATGACCTATATTTTGTCAGTGTAAACTGTAAACTCAGTACTAATCCGAAATTTCTTCCAGAATTAGGGTCAGGATTATACTTTTATCTTTTAGTAATATTTTGGTAAAATAGCAAAACCTATCAGGGCTTGCAATGGAAAAAGTGTCAACATTGCTTAATTTTTTGCTGTTGGACTATTTCAAAATGAATGGAAGGAATGAAAATGGTTAATATTTGGGGATTTACCGATCTCATAATTATAACAAATTCAGGTAGTTGAGAATTCTCATATTATCTGCTCTTCCAGACTGCCATTGCCCTCTCTGTTTCTCTGATCCCTCGTGTCTCCACTGTCATCGTGACTCACTGACTCGCCTCGGCTTGACTTCACGTACCAGGCATAGATGTTAGTATCTTACGATACTCGATGCATATCTTACGGTTCGATACGAGTCAAAGGGTGAGAGATATGTATCTTACGGTTTGATACGAGTAGTGAAATTCAAGAATGAGTCACCATTTTTCAAGATAAATATCTTAATATGCAAGAAATTTACATCGATATCAAGTAATACTTATCAATATATTTAAAATTATGATGATTTTTTTAGTTATTTAGATATTTTTTTGTTAGATACTAATTACTATAATCTTTTTGTTATTTTGAAAATAGCTTAGTGTATCTTAACGACACGATACGATACACGATATACGATACACGATATGATATAAAATCTACCGATACACGATACATTTTACGATTCAACAACTATGGTGCTGGTGCATCGAGTTAAGTCCTGTGATTCATGAAGAACACTTCTCCTTTTTGTTTTTTTTGTCCTGAGGAAAGTATGTAAATATGTACTGTTAGTCAGAGTACATGAACAAGACTGTTGTGGATATGATATTTGTTTATTTTTGTTCTGTAATTTAGCACTAACGAAATTTATATTCTTGTAAGTAATAATTCATGCCTACCCCTGACAATAATCCTAAATCTACCCCTTGTTCCTCCCGTGTCAAATTTTGCCTTTTTTTCCTGACAAATTATGAGGCTCATATTAAATTCGATCTGGACATATTTAAGTATACTTATTTGAAGTTTGCATTGTGTTGCAGGAAGATTTAGGTACTTCTATCGATCTGGATGGATGCAGGTGTCTTAGCCGTAGTTCGTCGATTTATGTCAGATGATCAAGTGTTGCAGTTGAATTTGTTAGACAGTCTATTTGTATTGTTGTGGGATATTGATCAAGAGATGCCTAACCAATTTGCAACGAGATTTCGACATGCCATGATAAGCCGAGGGTGGGTTTGGGAAGGTTTGGCGGTGCGTAGTTTGGTCAAGGGACGAATTATGATTATATTAAAATCAGAAAATGCTCTAGGCCCAATTTGGTTGGACATGAAAGACTTATATTTCTGGGCGTTCTTTTCAGGGGGAAGTTGGTTTCGTTTTATGGGCTGTCCCTTAAGTTTTACAGGAACACGATGCACCGAACTGCCTTATGGTGCCTCATATTCAGACTTGAAATACAGATCCTGTCAAAATTTTAGCCATCAGACACTTAGGCAAGCAGTATATGCCATTAATGGCTATAGAGGGAATCCTGATCAGAAATAGATTCCTAGTGCAACCAATCGTATTTGTGTGCGAGTCAGTACGATTTAATTGCATTAGTGATCTTCTATCGGGAAACTATTACTCATCTCGCAGTTTGGATATTTTGACGGAAACTAGGATCCATTGTTGGACCAAACTCATAGATGCGAGGACTTTGTATGAGTTTGGCCCAGTTGAGTACTTAGATGTGCGGAATTTAGAAGAATGCAATAAAGTTCTGGCCGTCATTAAAGCAACCCCTCAAATGATTTCAAATTGGGGCAATATGGCTAATCCTGTGCAAGGTGGCGGCCAAGGTGGTGGTGGTCACAGTGGTGGTGGTGGTCACAGTGGTGGTGATTCTGGTGGTAACAATGGTGGTCATGAGCAAACCACGCAGTGTCAGGTTGAAGGATGTGGCATGGATCTGAGCTCAGCGAAGGATTACCATAAAAATCATTATGGTCGTGAGAGCCACAACAAGTGCCTTATTGTGTCCGGTCAAGAGAGGCATTTCTGTCAACAATGTAGCAGGTATGATTAAATTAACAGTTGATTGATTTATTTTCTCCAAGTCTTTTGGTTCATGTCTTTGCAAAAAGGTCTCTTCTGGATTTTTTAATTTCTATTAAGGGTTGCAAGAAAGCATTTTCAGGACTTTAGTCAACATTATTTCACTGCTAGACTTCTTTGTTTTCTATTAGTGATAGTTTCCTGGACATCAATTTTCATTTGGCTTGTGTTATTTCTGCTTTACTGTATATCAGTTTGTGCAAACTTCAGCAGTGATGTTTGTGTTTACAAGTGTAGTGGTTCATCGTCCTTGTATTGATTTTTTTAATCTTGTCTGCATGTGTCTTTCAAGACCATTTTAGAAGAAATCATTAAGATACGAACCATCTATTTGAATTACATAAATTTATTTTGGAGTTTTGTTTATTGTTTACTACTACTGATTATAAGCTGCTCCTTTTTCTGAAAATTGTTCTAAAATTTAGAAGGGTTACAGGAAAGACATATTTTCTATTAAAATTGAAAATGCAGGGTTATTAACTAATCAGATATTTCTTAAGTTCTTATTGTTAGCATAGATATTTAGTTATCTTTAATAATTTTTCTTTCTTTTTATTGAGCTGATTGCAAGCTATGTGTAGTTGGAAGAAGCAAATATAGTTCTTGTTTGTCAGCAGAACTCGCAAGAGGGATTTTTAATTGAATATATACACAAAACTTGTCTTCTCAGCATTTCATTTCAATTACATTCGCTCAATATCACAACATTGTCACCTACTATTGATGTTAGAATAAGTAGGCAACTTTCAGAAATGTAACTATGTATATGTCTGGGCAACAGGATGAGCTTTTGTGGTACTGACTACTGAGAATGTGTTCTGTGCCCATAAATTGGGAGGTTATATATTCTTTTGGTAGGAGGGAAGGATGAGGATGCCCTTATTCATACTGTTCTTTCCAAAAAAGAATGGGATTGCTGCAAAACACCAGTACTTCCTGTCTATTCATTCTATAACTCCACTCAATACGGAATAATTTTGATCTTCTCTTAACCTTCTCTTCAATCAGAAAATATGCCAAGCAAGGCCTAATATTGGAAACAGAAAAGTAAATTATTTTATCTGTCCATGTAATCTTAGTTACGGTTCACTGTGCAAACATATCTCAATTAAAGTTTGGTGCATCGTTTGTTCCTCATAACTAGGAAGCATGCGATTAAGCCTCCAGTTTCATGATTTAGGCCTCAAACGCCTGAACTCTTGCTTTTTCCTGCAAAATCACAGCAGAAAACAAAATACATGAGGTTTTGAAGAAAAGAAAAAAAATACTAATTTCCTGGATGTGTACTTTACTTGTATGCCTTGTGGCATTGTTGCTGTGCTATCTGAACATTATGCTATTACAATAATAAATTGAAGACAAAAAGAAAGGGATCATCTTGCCTTGGTCCAACTTTTGAAACACTAAACAAGCATAAACAAGAACGAGCTGAGGAAGCAAGAAAGAAAAAAAAGTTTATGATAAAGGTCAGGCTAAAGATAGGTTTTTGACCTGTTCGCAATTTGGTCTTGAGAAAGGATGTAGTTTATTTCAAACTTCTTACATTATTCACTGACCTATGCAGCTATGCTACTGAAACTATGCAGATCTAATCTAACTTTATTAAAAAGAGCATATCTTGATTGCAAACTAAATTTTTTCGAGTTGCTCACGTATTATTAAATTTGGTACACAAAAAATTGATGCAGATGAGAGAAGGCAGATTAGTTTCATGTGGAACAAGATGCCCTTTGGTCTTATGAGGCCCGTGGCAGGTCCTTCATGGGAAGGCTTATCAGATTTCAAGTTCTCGAACAAAAAGGAACTTTGGGTCAAGCCGGCAAAGGCTAATGGAGGGTTGGTAGATGGACAGATGCTTCATCTGGGAAGTCAGAATGGCAACCATATTTGCTAATCTGAACCCAAGTTTGTCAAATCCTTTCCCGACTCTCAGTCATGATGTAGACGGGCTCTTGCCAATCAAGGGCACTGCCGTCCAAGTTCTCAATCAAGGTTTGTTGGCTTTCTTGACAACATTTGGGTTCAATGAATGATGGTCTAACCTCCATTCTTCAGGTAGTGTGTTATCATGGTCAACCCACTATTCCATTCTATATGCATGTGTATAATATAGTACCGTGAACTAATCCTGGCCTTCCTAAACATGTAGCTCTCAGTCTACTTTTACAAACGTGGAGCCGGCATATACCATTTAAACTTCTTACATGATCTGCAATGATCTTGTTTACTAACAAATTAGCTAGCTTAGCGTTTTGGTTACAATTGTTTTGGAGCATTGCATGTTCTTATATACCGCATTTCTTTCTCTCCAATATTAATAAGGTCCGGAAGCAACAGCAACAGCTGTTTCAAACTTGGATGGACTGGATCTACGACATGCTTGCTCTCCTCTGTCATCACCTACTGCAACCACTGCTACCAGCCTTGCCAGGAGTGGGTCCCCTGAACACGCTGACTCCACCTCATCTATTCTCCAGTTTTCTGACTCGCATACACTATCCAGTCAAACTGTCACTCTTGCTGCTGCCTCACTTCCCAACAATTCTGCTTTCTGGTTCGACCCGCAGCCTGTGCTCCTATTTTCTGTTCATAATGGCAGTGAGGCCACTGGAGGTGTTCAGTTCCAAGTGTTCCCGTTTCTCAAGCCGGCAGCTCCGTATTAGACTGCAGGTTTCTTTGGTTTTAGTCAGATTCACTAATGCCTCTGATATTGTGCTTGCTTGTTATTTTTATATGAGAAAAATAATATGCTCAGCTTGGTTCAAAATTTTGAAAACCAAATATTCACCAATTTGTCAATAACAATGATACTATGTTTTGTACTGTTACTATAGTTCCCTTGAATGAAAGTCAAATACTGTTACTATAGTTTCAAAGAAAAAGTTCTGAATGAGCTTGTAGCATCATCAAATGCTGAAAGCTTCATTATATACTCAACTTCATCACAAATAGTCACGAATAGGGGTGCAAGAAATATTTGTAGCTTGTGGCTCACCCGTGTTCGACTCGTTAAAAACTCGTTCGTTATCATCTCGAGCTGTTAACGATACGAGATGGTTAGTTTGTTAAGTTAACGAGTAGATCTTGAACTCTATTTAGTTTGACTCGTTAACGAATTATACATGTTATATAATAGTTAATTGATAGATATTAATTATTAATATCTAACTTCAATAGTTGAGTACAAATTGCACAATATTAATTAACACATAGTCTAGGGGTGTCAAAAATATTTGTAGCTCATCACTCGTTCGTGTTTGACTCGTCAAAAGCTCGTTATGAATTCATTCGTTATCAGCTCGTTATGAACTCATTCGTTAAGTTAACGAGCTGATCTTGAACTTGGCTCAGCTCGTTGGTGTTCGACTTGTTTGCACCCATAATTGCAGATTTGAAAAGTTGTTGAAATTTGTGGTGAAGTTTTGTTTATTTAATATGACAGGATTGTCCAATTTGTTGGGCTGAATTATAGAATATTGCTTTTGAATGTGGCCTTCAGGTACTTCCAATAAACAATAATATCTACAAACTTATATAGCATCAGTGTCCCGTTACTTATATTTTAATTTTGATACTAAATATCTTTTGTTCCCCAGACTAATGCTGAATATTGGAAGGAATTGCGAGTCTGTTCAAGTTGTCAAAGGCAGATAACTAGAATCAGATTATTATATTGATGCTAACTCAGAAATTGTGTGAATTATAGCTTTACTTCTTGGGTTATGTACATAATGTTTCTTTTTCTGTTTTTTTTTAATACAAGCACAAGCAGCAACAGGAAGTAGTAATTTTTGAAAAGGAAATGTTCTCTTCTTTTTCTACCACAATACTAACGACAATGCCTTTAACAAGTAATTGGATAAATTTCAAACTAGCTGGAGCAAATTAAAGATGAAATTCAATTGTAGTAAAAAAAACAATATAGATAATAATAATAATAATAATAATATTTAAAAAGCCAACACACTCTTTCATCAAAAAAAGCCAACACACTCACTGCTTGGGAAAGAAAACAAAGATTCATCGTCTTCGGTCAAGAATCGTCGATCTAGGCACATCAGTTTTGGAGCATCACCTTAGGATTCGTGCGTCTCAGACTCAGACTCTCAGTTGATTAGTCGTTTTGGTTGACACCCGAAGTCTGCTGCTGTGGCAAAGCCTTCCTTTCAGGCAATACTGCAGAGGGACCTACATTTCAGTGAATCACTGGAAAAATCGACTCCGCTCGAATGGAGGAGTACGTTGGCCTCGTCAGCCAAGAAAATTTTTCATAGAGGGCCATAAATCCAAAAAGTTCAACAGATAAGTCAGAGACACTCTAAAAATTACACAGAAGGTCAAGAGCGCAACTAATAGCTGCTCTCCTAAGAAGATTCTGTTTTTTTTGCTGAATTCTGAGCATTCTACATATGTTTTTTCAGTTGTGGGTCCTACTACTTAGAGGCGCAAGTAATAGTTGCGCTCATAAGTGCTGTTTTGATTTTTTCTGCCAAGTTATTATTATTAATACACTTTAATATATTTTTAATTAAATAACACTAATATATAATTTTTGAGTATTTGTTAATATATGTATATTTATACTATATTTATTATTAAGCAAATTAATAATAATTTCAATATAAAATAAATTTTTAATTTATGAATATTTGTAATATAATACTATAAAATATTACTATATACTTATTATTAGTATTCAAAATTAATATTACTTCAAAATTGTTCAATACATTTATTACTTCAAAGTATTTTTATAAGTTAAAAAGATTACAACCTACTAATATTAAAAATCTCTTAAACTTTTTGAAAAATACAAATGGTGGTGGCAGGAAGGTTTGATTAGAAGTGCTTGATTTGGGTGAGGGCATAGGTTAGAACCCCCTGCACACCCATTTTCTGAATTAACTTAGAGGCGCAACTATTACTTGCACTCCATAAAGATGTTTTTTTTTTGTAGATAAGTCTGAATTTTGCATGAGTTTTTTCAGATGAGGGGCCCACATGTCTCCTACAACATAGGGGCGCAATTATTAGTTGCGCCCCTATATTGTAAATTCGTGTTTTTGCATGCAGAGAGCTTGCAAATGTGGATAATTTAGGGGCGCAATTAATAATTACGCCCCTAAATGAACAAAATATATACAGCAACACCCTTTCTTTTCTTCTCTCTCAAACATTTTCTCATTCTTATCCTTCTTTCCCCAACAACCCATTTCCTCTCTACAAACCCTAAACCATATTTTTACACTTCTCACATACGAAATGTTTATTGTTAGTTTCTACACCGGAGGATCCATTCAGAACGATCCTCTTGGTGTGCATTACTAGAAAAACACTACTGGTAGTTTTACGGTGCATGACGACATAACACTCAGTGAACTGGAGACGGAGCTGTACCGATGGATGGGGATTTCAAGGTTACGAAACCCTAAATCATGGTTGTGCAAGTGGTAGTCGAGCTTACGAAACCCCAAATGAATATGTTGAGCCAATAGCGAGTAGAATGCTAGATGCATATCTTCGTACCAATTGTTATGAACCGAATGCAACCTCAAATAGAAATCAATCAGTTCCAGAGGAAGAAGAGGATTTTGAGGATTTCGAATTTAATGTTGGATTGGATGAATTTAACCCGGCGGAACGGATTGAGATATTAGTAAACCAAGATGCAAGCCTAATTGGAAATACGTGTGGTAATGATGCTTTCATGAATATGAATTTCACACCTTTCGAAGATCCTAATTACAATTCTGAAGAAGAGACTTCTCTGATCATGACAACATGGCCATTACGGGACCGAACAGATTCTCACCTAATCACTTCGTGGAATAATATTAATGCAATAGTCGATATAATTGGTGATGGCAATTACTTTGACGACGAAGGGTATGTCACATAAGATGGCTTGGCACAAGGACAATGTTTTCGGTCAAAGGATCATCTCAAATAAGTTGTGCATGATTTTCACATCAAATTGAACCGCACGTTTAAGAAGAGAAAGTCCAATAAAAGCGTGTATACAATCGAGTGCACCGACCAAAATTGTAGTTGGAGGTTGTATGCATCGAGAAGGCTAAGTGATGATGCTTTCATTATTAATACAAGGCAAGATCCTCATGAATGTGTTATGTCGGGAGATAGGTTGGAGCATCCGCACTTAACGTCCCCATTCATGGCTTCCATAATCCGAAGAAGTATTAAGGGAAATGTCTGGTTTACTATAAAAGACATCAAGATTGCCATTGAGCATAGATATAATTTCATGACTCCTTATCTATAGTGTTGGCGTGCAAAAGAGATCACAATCGCGTAACTGTTCGGAGGTTGGAGGCAAGCTCATGATTTAATCGTGTCCTTATTTCATGCCATACAAAGAACAAATCCTGGTATAGTGATTGAGTGGTTTACGACCCCCACAAATGACCCAAATGAAAGATTATTTCAAGAAGTGTGTTGGGCATATGGTCCAACAATACAGGCCTTTAGGCACTACAAACTTGTGATAGGAATTGATGGTACGCATTTATCTAGGAGGTATAAGGGAAATATGTTAGTTGCATGTGGCTTCGATGTAGAAGATAAATTGGTGCTCCTTGCATTCGCGTTGGTTGATATCGAGAACAATAAACCTTGGGAGGATTTTATGAAATTTGTTCGTAGGGAAGTGGTTGGATCATGAGTTGTGAAGGTACTCTCAGATCGTCACAATAGTATCTTGCGGGTTTTTAGTGAGACAAACCTCGGATGGAGCACCCAAGATGGACATGTCTTTCATCGATATTGTTCAAGACACATGTCAAAATTTCACAAAAGAATTTACCAACAAGAAATTAACATAGATTTTGAGGCAAGCAGATGAAACAAAATTAAAAGAAAAAGTTTCTCATGAGACTCGATCGTATTCGCGAAAAATTCCCCGACACTGCAACTTGGCTTGAGGATATTAGTATAGATTCGAACGATGTGGAAAGGAACAATGCACCGTGATTTGACTTATGAGCTCTTTCATTCGATGAAGGAGGTTGTAGATTGGGGATGATGACAACAAACAAACCAGAATCCCTTAATAATATTTTCAAAAAAGCACGCGAGTTACATGTTACTTCTCTTGTTGAAATCACATTTTACAAGTCGGTAAAATACTTTGCTAAAAGACGGCCAAAAGCAGAAAAAGCAATTGAACATGGATTCCTCTTCTCCCCCAAAATCCAAGTCTTACTAGTGGAGCGAAGATTAAGGAGAAATATACATACAGTTATAGCGTATCAGAACGAGCAAAAATATGAGGTTCAAACGGGTAAAATATTCGTCGGGAACAATATTAAAGGGAATATAATACATACAATGCGGTTAGAAGTGCATGAAGGTACATGCACTTGTCAAAAACCGCAACTAAGAGGTATTCCTTGTTCTCATATCATAGCATGTTGTGCTCAAGGGGGCATAAGTAGCAACGTGTACGTAGCTCCTTTTATCGTGTTCAAGAGTTGATGGCAACATGGATGCCAAAATTTGAGCCATTCGGCAATTCTGACACATGGCCTAAAATTTCCCGACCAAAGCTAGTGTCGGACCCGACAAGATATGCTGTTAAGAAGGGGAGACATCAACATATAAGGATTTGAAATAAAATGGATGAAGAGAATACACATCGACAATCATATACTTGTGAGCGATACAAACAAACGGGACACAACAAGCGCACGTGCACTGCACCCCCAAATGACATAGGTAATACTACTATTATTTTTTTTACAAAACAACATTGGTTTCAATTTTGTAATGCTTGAGATTTTGTTATCGCAGGTAATTAGCAAGGGGATGATGGAGCATGTTCTTTTATTTAGTTTAAGATGTTGTAATTTTGTTTTATGCCTTATTAATTAGTTTGTATGTGTTATCTTTTAGAACTTGTATTTGTATGTTTATCTTGGAGACTATTGCGAAATATTTTGTGTTTGACAATTTTATGAACTTCATTTTGTGTTATTATATCTTCATGTTGTTTGAGAATATACCTTCATGTTGTTATATCTTCAATATATCTTCAATTTATGTTAATTCTTTCAAATTCAAGTCTGGTTAATGGGAGCGCAACTATTAATTGCGTCTTGTTTAATTTCCACTCAGAATGCTCTCTGGATGCAGCTGGTTCTTTGTGAACCTTAGGGGCGCAACTATTACTTGCGCCCTTAATTTATTTCCAAAAAATGGTGGGCAGGAGGGTTCGAACCCATGCCCTCACTCAAACCAAGCGTCTCTAACCAAACCCCCTTGCCACTACACCATTTGTATTTCTCATAAAGTTTAGGAGACGATTAATAGTTGTAGGTTCTAAACTTATACATATCTATAATAAATACTACTTTAGTACTACAAATATATTATTAATTTTGAAATAATAATTAAAAATGTTTATTATAAAAAATATTATTAATATATTTATTACTAAAAATGTTTATTATTTCTTTTAATATATTGATACTAATATAATATGTGTAATATTTTATAGTATTATATTACAACTATACATATATTAAAAATTTAATTTATATTGAAATTATTTCTAATTATTTTACATATATTAATGATATATTAACAAATACCCAAAAATTATATATTAGTAGTAACTAATAATTATTATTACAATGTGTATTAATAATCATAACTTAGCCAAAAAAAATTGTCAGCAACACTTAGGGGCGCAACTATTACTTGCGCCCCTAAGTTGTAGGGCCCACAATTGAAAAAGCACATGCAGAATGCCTCGAAGTCAGCAAAAAAAACAGAATATTCTTAGGGGCGCGACTATTAGTTGCGCCTTTGGCCCTCTGTGTAATTTTTAGGGTGCCTTTGGCCCTATATGTTGAAATTTTTGGGTCATTAGCCCTCTATGAAAATTTTCCTCAGCCAACTGTGGGGATCCAGAATGACAGTTCTTTCCAAACTCAGGAGTATGTTGCTTCACAGATTAGGTTTACCTCTGGTGCTTCTCGTCCAGCAATGAATTACACCCGTCAATCAAGATCACGAAAATGCTACCGTTGTGGTGTACTTGGTCATCTTATGGCACAATGTGGAAATCCTCGTGTTTGTTTTAACTGTAAGGGATTGGTGCATCTTGCTTCTCAGTGCACTGGTAAGCGTTCTCAGCCCCAAATCAAGCTCACCAGCAATGGTGCTCTCAAATTCACGCCTCAATCTGTATCAGAAAATTCATCCAAATTTGCCCCTACTCTTACATCTTCTCCGTCTCATGTTCCCTCTCCACCGCTACTTCCTTCTCCTTTTCTCAACATGGCGACGCCTTCACAAGCTTGAACTACCAGGGGTTCCCTTTGAAAAATTTCATCAAGAACTCAGATCTAGTGTTCTTGTCACTGTTCATGAGCTCTTATCCATGCCTGAGGTCACTGATGGTCTTCAGGTGTCAAACCCGACGGTTTGTTCCTGGTCCGTTGGGTATCTTGGCAAAGCTACGTATTTGATTGAAGGATCGACTCGATGGATACAAATGGTGGAGGCTAAGGGTTTTGTTGAGATAGAGCCATATTCCTATGTTGTATCAATTGATTTTTCTGCCTTATGCCCTGTATTTTTTGTGATGTCAGTGAGTCAGTTGATCACTTGTTTATTTTTTGTTGTCATCATAATCAGTTTTGGCAGATTATTAAAAGTTATCTAATCCAACAATAACAGCTCTTTATGGGTTTCTATTTCTTTTCTGAAATGTTATGGGTTTCTATTTAAAAATGCCTACATAAGAACTACAACATTAGGGTATTGTCTTAGCAGCTTGGATCTGGATAATTTGGAACCATAGAAATAAAATTATTTTTGCAGATGGACATATTAAAATGGTCAATACACTTGACTATATGACCATAAATTTGATCTTCTTTTGGATAGGCGTCCCTAGCAGAGTGACTCCTCTGTTTAGCTCGAATTCTATGCTATATGAGAGTATGACAGCTACTACAGGTCCAGTACACCCTGCAAATCAAGATGGGGTGGATTCTGACATTGATCTGCTAGATCGAGTTTTTTAAACTTTATATTCTTACCGCTATAGTTCTGACATCCAAGGTTGTGTTTCCTTGTGCAAACTGTAGGGAGTGCAATTGGGTGAGGGGCATTCTCCTTTATATGTGCTTAGGCGATTTTTGGATTTCTTATTTTTGTTCTTTCTCTGATATAGAACTTCTATACTAAAACTGGTTTCCTGTATTTGTCTTCCATTCTTTGAGAGACCGAAGTCAGCTCGAGACTTTCTGATATAAAAAATAAAAATAAAATAATGATAATAATAATAATAATAATAATAATAATAATAATAATAATAATAATAATAATAATAATAATAATAATAAATTCTAATAATAATTTTTTTTTGAAATAAGTGGGGTAAACCCACCACTCCATTTTTCATTAGAAAAAAACGAAGTACAAAACTAATATCCCAAACACTATCAGACCCTATATATCAATCTGATATTCTCCCCCCACCTACGTACCAATTTTATATGTACCAGTACCATTAACCTTTATTTTAAATCATGTTTTCTATCTATAAGGACCTAATCGCCAGAAAACTAACAAAGAACCTATAGTAACTAGCAATATACTATTACACAAGCACTCAAAGTTCAGCTTGTTTTGCTTCACTTTAACCCCCCCGGTACCAACGGTTCTCGGAATCGATTTTGTCCCGATCCATTTATTACAAACACAAAGCAATACAAACACTATGTGATTTATCATGCACTCTTCAACACCCCTATGTCTTTATGCATCTCCAGCTCGAGTCTCTCCCTATTAGTCTTCCCCTGCTCCATCCCGCACCAGTCTATCCTCATTTCCTCTTCTTGCATCGCATGCCCTTCACCCAGGTACAATCTTCCATTGCCCTTGTGCATCAACCATTCCCTGATTTTCTTCTGAGTGCGCTCCTTCATAGCTCCTAACCAGTACAATATAGTATGTTTAATTCTCACATATATGTTTAAAATATGGGCAAGCTGTTTATCATTAAAGTAACACTTGTTTCTTTCTAGCCACCAAACCCACAATATTGCTACTACAATTATCCCCCATGTATCTCTTTCTGAACCTTCAATTAATTCATGAATATCCTCAACACTTATTGATCCTTTATCCTTTACTCCTAGTGCCCAAGCCCATACCCCTTGAACCTTGTGATAATAGAAGAACAAATGCTCCACTGTTTCATCTTGAGAACATTATGAACAAGAGATGCCCCCCTGCCATCCTTTTGTTTTTAAGTTCACCCTAACCAGAATTTTGTGTTTATATACTTACCAAATAAAAAAAATTATTTTCAAGGGTATATCTAGATCCCAAATTAAGCCTCATTCCTTTTGGCTAACTCCCCTTTCATCAACCACAAGTAAATATCTTTTGTCTTGACCCCTGTTGAATTTTTTCCTTGCCATACTGCCTAATATGTTCCTATCCCTCTGGAGCCATATTGAGCTACTTTAGTCTGTAGCTGCACAAATTATTGGCATTGGATGGTAGAAAGATTTCTTCTGAATTGAATCCTTCCAAATCCATTCTGAAAAACTTGTTGAACAGTCAGTTTACCTCAGTTGCTATTGCAAATAAACTATGAAACTCAATATTAAAAGGAATATCCCCCCACCACTTATCCAACCAAAACAATGTTTCTTTACCATCATGAACTATCATGTGTCTATTAATCCGTATGATAGGCTCTAATCGCTTTAATGTTTGCCATAACACATACCACCTCTTTTTATTTTGTACTTTGTTATATTTTGCTACTAATAATTGTTTCCAACAGTCATTGCACAATGGGACATGTAACTTCCAAATCCATCTACATATTAGAGATTGGTTCATTTCTTTCAAACTCGCAATTTCTAGCCCCCCATGCTGTTTAGGTCTACAAACTTCCTTCCAGCTAACTAGGTAAAATTTTTTTTTCTCCTGCATCCCAAAGAAAATTGCTTCTAATTCTGCCAAGCTTCTTCAATACCTTGACTGGTATGCAATGAAAACTCATCAAATAAAATGGTAAAGATGTGAGAACACTGTTTATCAATACCACTTTACCCCCCATTGACATCAATTCTCTTTCCACCCTTGCAATTTATGTTGAATTCTTTCAATTATAGGATCCCAATTTTTTTCTTTTGTTTTTCTCCAGTGGAGGGGTATCCCCAAATATTTTAAGGGCCAAACAACTTTCTTACAACCAAAAACCTGTAACAGACTATCAGTTTTTGTAGTATCTATATTAATTGATAGCATTTCACACTTGTCATAATTGACCTTCATCCCAGACAATGCCTCATATCCTATGAACATCCATCTTATTATTTCAAGCATTTGCATTAGCTTGACAAAATAAGATAGTGTCATCAACATATTGCAAATTTACAATCTGTTTCCCATTATTCAAAACTGGTCCTAGCCCTCTTATTAGCCCTCTATCTTGAGCTCTTTTAACAATTTGATTGAACACATCAGCTACTAGTTAAATAGAATTGGAGATAGAGGATCCCCCTGTTTTAATCCTCTTTTAGATTAAAAAAACCCAGTTAGCTCCCCATTGACATTAATACATACTTCCCCACCCTGCAACAAATTCTTAATCCATAATATCCACATCCTAAAGAAACCTCTTGCTTTTAACATTTCAAACAAGAATTGCCAATTTACTCTATCATAAGCTTTTTCAAAATCGATTTTTAATACAATCCCTTGTCTTTCATCTGTTTTGTATAATGAATTATTTTCCCAGCACACATTACATTATCTAAAATATATCTTTGTTGACTCAAACAATTTCTTGAATTTGTTGATTTGCAAAACGACAATTTATCTCATAAAAAAATGTGAGATTGAATGCAGGTTATCAAAGCAAGATCAATTGAGCAAGAGATTTAAATCGAGAGGAATCTTAAGAGCTGAAGAATTCAAGATCTCACAGGATCATATAGGTTTAATTATTTAGAACTTTGGCTATTTAGAACTGGCAGCAAATAAGCAAAAATCAGAACAAAATAAACAATAGCATTATAACGCCAACATTGGCGTTATAACGCCAGAGTGCTGAAACCCTGCAAAATGGCTAAGTAAAGACTGAAATTGTACTTAACGTTATAACGCCATATCCAGCGTTATAACGCTATAAATTTGAGATTTTAAAATGCTATTTTAAAATAGATTGACTGTAATAAATTCCAAATTGTCAAGAATATCTCTTAAATATTGTTTAAGTTTATGAATATAAATTTTATTTCATCAAAAACCTTGATTTACATAATAGAAAATTTCGAATCAAACGTTCCAGAGACTTAGCGTTATAATGCCAAGTGTGGCAGTATAACGCTAGATTGGTCCAGATTTTGAAATGAGTTTTTAAAATAGCAAATGATTAAATAAAAATCTAAATGTTCAAATTGAGTCTTAAATATTGTCTAGTATTATCATGATGGATTTAATTTGCTCAAAAATATCATTTTGATTAATAGCATGTTTTTCAACCAAATTTCCAGAGGCTTTGGCGTTATAACACCAAGTTGTTCAAAATTGGAAAAATTCTTCTAAGTACTGGAAATTCTGGTTTAGCGTTATAACGCTTATTTTAGCATTATAATGCTAGATTAAAATTCAAACGACACATAGTTTGTCCTGACATGGGATGGCGTTATAACGCTATGTTTTACACATAGCTTAGCATTACAACGCTAAAGAAAATTTTCACAGTATTCCAAATCCAACGTCACAAAATTTTGTTCTTACTCATGATAGTGTTATAACGCTATGTTTTCTATATAACTTGGCGTTATAATGCTATGTTTCGAAAACCTAATTTTGTGCAGAAATCAAAAGGTATAAAAGGGGACCGTCTCCCCCAACTCTTTTATCTAAAAAAGAACAGCAAAATCCCAACTCATAGCATCCATTAAAAGCACTCTTGAGCTCAAACCAATATAGCCAAATCTATTACTAAAGCTTCCCAATTTTGATTAGCCAACTTGTTCTATTGCTTATTGAGAGATTAGTTGTGCTATTAGTTCAGTGAATCATCATCTATTTTCTCTTGTTTCCATTGTGAACCGTTTGATTAAACCTAGGGTCCAATTACTCTACCGGTGTGTGTAAAGAGAGTTGGATTCGCCTTTGTATTGCAACTTTGTTTATTGGAGCGGACTGGGCTTTTTACCGCAAGAAGCGGGGGCACAGGGGACCCGGAGACGTAGGCGAGGACGTTAGTGCAAGCCGAACTCCGTCAACACGCGATTGAGCCATCTCCTTACTCTTTACTATTTCAATTTACTAATTCCTAATTATATTGTGTTAATTGTGCTTGAATTGCTTAATTAGGAAATAGTGAAATATATTTGAGTTGGCTAATTGAGAAATTGATATTACGCTTTCGCATAGTAAATTGAACCATTGTGTATTGCAATTGCATTTGATAAAATTGCAATTAAGTCCCTAATTCTTAGGCAAACCGAAAATTGTCCATAACCTAGACCGCCTAGGTTATCAATCTTTGTTTTAGAAATGCAGCTTGGGTATGATCCAACAACTGATTAACCACAGGTTCCAGTCTATTTGTCAGAACCTTGGTTATGATTTTGTACACACAATTGATCAATGATATAGGCCTATACAATTTGATCTCATTTGCATTAGGCACTTTTGGGATCAAGCAAATCATAGCTTTGTTTATCTTGACTATATTAAGCTTATTTCTATAAAATCTATCAAACATCTCTATAATATATGTCTTCACTACATTCCAATATCTTTGGTAAAATGCAAAGGACATGCCATCAGGCCCAAGTGCTTTATCAGCATCACTAGAAAAGACTGCATCTTTGATTTCATTTTCAGTGAAAGGTTTGATAAGAGAATTCACTTGTTGGGAGTTTATTTTATCTTCAAGTTTCCAAAAATCTTGTTCCAGAGTTACATGAGTTTCCCCTGGTATTCCAAAAAGGTTCTTATAGAAGTTACTTGCATGTTTCTTAATCTCCTCTGCATCAGTTATCAATCTATTATTTACTTTCAGGTTGCTTATTTTTTTGTCTTTTTTTCATGTTTGATGCACATATGTGAAAATACCTTGTGTTCCTATCTCCCTGTAGTAACCACTTGATTTTTGCTCTAGTATACCAATATAATTCCTCTTCATCATATATTTTGTCCAAATTATGTGATATTTTCAATAATTCCAATTGTTCATCATCAGTTAAGGCTCTTTCTTCTTGAAATTTACTAATTTCATCCATTTTTGTAAATATTATTGCTTCTTTTTGTGTATTTCACCATAGTGGTTCATAACCCATCCCCTAATTTTTTTTCTCATATATTTCATTTTAATTGACCAAATATAAGCTTTTTATCCCTCCCCTTGTATGGATTGCCGCCATGTGGTAATAAAACCATCAAACCCCTCTACTTTTGCCCAAGAAGGATCATATCTAAAAATTGAACTCCCATTATGTTTCTGTATAGAGTCAAACAAAACTAGGATGTATGGTCAGACCTATATCTGGTTAAGCTTTTCACCCCCAAATTTGAATATTTATTTTCCCATGCCTCATTATACAAAATCCTATCTAGTAATGCAATGCAAGGGTGTTTGTTTAGTTTGCGTTTCGCTTTGCGGGCTTCTTGGTCTTGCTAACGTTGAGTGTTCTTTTCGTTGTTGAAAGGTACCGTCTGACTCTTCAAGTGGCTGATGAAACTGATGAGATTGAATTTGTTCTCATAGGCAAACATGCAAAAATTTTGTTGGCCTTACTGCGCACGCAGTCAGCACCGTATATAATCCGACACCAGATGATGCACCGCCGTCGCTCATGCAGGTTATTGAAATGCGGTATTCGTTCACCCTGTCTCTCAAATATATTACTGTATATGTGGGGTTGCATTCCTACACGTACAACGCGTTGACCCGATGCTGCCTGACCAACTTCCCTTGCAGATAATCGGCCCAGCTGGTACCGTTCGATACTGGGTACCAGTGCCGTTTTCTCAGTTTGGTAGGGAGTAGATTGGAGTATGAGGTCACTCAAATGTTGGATGGTGTGGTGATGCTGGGTACCGACATGTTGGTTGGTACCATTTGATGAGTTTGTTGGGTGTAAACTTCGTTTGTCATGAATGAAGTGGTGAGGTGATCCCTCACTTGTTTCCAAAAAAAAAAAAATCTAATCAGGGTCATTTCCTGCCCAGCGGTTCTGCAAGCACCCAACCTGCTGTTGTTTTAGGTTCCTCAGGCTCTCCTGTCTCAATGCCACCTCTGCTGCTTGCAGATTCTGAATGAAAAAGCAAAGATGTACATACTGTTCTTGCTTCTTTAGGGCTCTGCTGTGTGTTTTCTGTAATTGTCAGACTTGCTGAATTTTTCCCTGCTTCGTCTTAGGCCTGCTCCTGAGTTAGTTGTACCTGAAGGTGCTCACAAGAAAAGACTTGATTTTGGTCATGCTATCAAGAAAGAACCTCAACGGTCAGATCATTTGCTTCTCTGTTTTTTACTTTGTATTTCTTATAGCCTTGCAAAATTGTTTTTATTGTTGCAGACTGTACTTTATGTCTTTTCATGTGTGTGCTCTCCTTATCAGTATCTATGCCTCAACTTTTTCAACTTGCTGCATTTCTTTGTGTGTTCTTTGATGCTATATGATATTGTTCTTAGATGACACTATTATTCTTCATAATTATTTCTCGCTCTTAATTATGATTGTGTCGTGCAGGGCATCAGGTGCTGCAGTACACCTCAAGTACTCTCTGATTATCTCCTTCAGTCTCTGTAGCTGAAGTTCTATTTGCTTCCATTTTGTGCTTGACTTTGTAAACATCTGTATTTCTCCATCTTTTCCCGCAACAATGGTTGTTCCATGGGTAAAATATTTTTGAGTAAAAACTTACATGACTAAACATGAAGTCAGCTAAAGTCGACTAAATTTTGTGTAGTAAGTTATTGTGGACCCGACCGAAGTAAATTATATGTTGGCTCAACACGATCTCGGCTAAAATAATCCAGCCTGCATTCTGTCAACAAATTTCATAATATGCTTGGTAAAACTTTGGTGGCATACCGCAACTTCAATTCTAACCCTGCAGATTTGTTTTGCTTGGTGAAATTTAACTTAGCACTCGAACCAATCACTGTCATCCAACTGCTGGAGCCACTTGTAGGCCACCATGCTCTCATTGCAGGGCACAACTAGCCTTTCTCAGCTTGGGAACTTTTGTACTTGCTGAATTGAAAACGCGATTTATTCTTTGAATTATCTTATTTCTTTTGCTTATGTTTCCTTTGTTGTATTTTTATTTTGCATCATAGTGCTTCGTGCTTTCTTTAATATACATACAAGTATTATTATTTCTGAACTTTTTTATTCACGTGCTCTCATCAATGATTCAATCCTTACATAAAAGTTATTATGATTGTTTTTTACTTTATTTTCGAAAAATAAATCCAATTAAGGATACAATGTTTTGTGCATTTATTCTTTCGTGATACAGCAAAGCTTATCCATGTCATCTTCAGGTTTTTCGTCATGCACATTTCATCTAAGTGTCACATAATTAACAATTTGTTTATTCTTAACAACGTTCCATGCTTCCAACATGGTTTATGCTCTGAATTTAAATATATTGTTCTCGCTTAACAGTTCGTATCGTGTGCGCTCCCCTACCTAGTATATAATAATAATAAATTAATAATATGAATTTGGGCCGGGTTTTAATGTTAACGCTCTAAAGTGCAGCGGTATTTTTAGATGTCAGATGTGCTACAAGCCTACAACTTCGTGCATTCGTATCGCGCTCGGCGTTCATTAATAGACGGAAACTGGCAAAAAAAAAGGAAGCACTCTGTTCTACTAAAATGGAAGAAGCTCGACTCAAATCGATAGAAAATCTTCTATCATATCGTCTTTCTTAGAGGCGAAGTCTCCCCGAACAAGGCGAATCTCTCCTGAATCTCTCCCCTAGTGAAGACTGGAAGCCTCTTGTCGCCATGGCCCATGGTATTCAATTTTCAGGGTATCAATCTAAAAGCTGGAGGAAGGAGCAAGAAGACTCAGTTCACGGCCCCGAAATCCGGCGATGTTGCAAATCCTAGGCTGACTTGAGCCATCAAAGCCATAACGTTGTTCTACAAGGCAATCTCACAGTGAGATTGAATTGGAATTTTTCTGAACTTCAGTTCTCGCTTTCCCAGAATGGCAGATTCCCTCTCTGAGAACTTCCCGATTTGATCAAGGCACCGAACTATACAACACCGGAACTAAACCTGCATAACCTGCGTAACGATCACGAAAGAAAGAGTTGCATTAATTAGCAATTAAAAAATTTTATTTCGTTAATTGCTTTGTTAATAACAGAGAATAGAAATAATCAGCAAAGAGGAAGAAAGGTATTAAAAGTATTTTATTTCTGTTTTCAATAGTTGTGTTACAGCTCACCTATTGCTATTGTATATATACATCTTTGAGGAACATTTACATTCTTGATCCTAGTACTATTTACAATCTTGTCCTCTAAAGTAAAACAAATTATTCCTAGTTATATTCTATCCTCTAATATCCCCCTCAAGCGAAACGTGGGTGCACTGTGAGCTTGTTCCGTAGAAGAATAAATCTAGTAACATGAAGAAGCTTGGTCATTATATCGGCAATTTGATCATTAGAGCAAAGAAATCGAACGGTTAGCTCATTAGAAGCAATACACTCACGAACAAAATGGTAGTCAATATCCATGTGTTTTGTACGAGCAAGAAACATAGGGTTAGCCGCCAAAAAAGTAACACCGTTGTTGTCACACCATAAAGTAGAAGGAGAAGGAATGTGAACTCTGATCTCATGAAGTAAATATCGTAACCAAAGAAGTTCGGCACATGTAAGGGCAAGACTTCGGTATTCTGCTTCAGTACTAGAATGAGATACTGTTGGCTGTTTCTTAGCACTCCAAGAGATGAGATTACGACCAAGGAATATACAGTAGCCAGAAGTTGATCTTCGGTCATCCAAGGAACCAGCCCAATCGGCATCACTATAAGCATGTAGTGAGAGAGAAGAATCGGAGGATAGGAATAGTCCATGATGTAATGTCCCATGTAAATAGCGAAGAATTCTTTTGACAGCAATCCAATGTGTAAGAGATGGTTGATGCATGAATTGAGAGACCTTGTTGACAGAAAATGATATATCGGGACGTGTTAGGGTAGCATATTGTAGTGCTCCCACTACACTCCGGTATAAGTGAGCATCATCAAATATTGGAGAATCATGGATGGAAAGGGAGGAGCTTGAAGTCATCGGTGTAGGGGCAATATTGTAAAATTGCATGTTTGTTCTTTTAAGGAGATCAGCCAAGTACTTGGTTTGGGTAAGATGTAAACCATGAGCTGTACGGTGTACCTCTATCTCCAAAAAATAATGTAAATCACCCAGGTCTTTAATAGCAAATTCGGTAGAGAGTAATGCTATGCAAGACCGAATATAGGAGGTATCATTGCCGGTGATACTGATATCATCAACGTAGACAAGAATAAATGTGGAATGTCCATGAGCATGTGAGAAGAATAGTGAAGAGTCGTGTTGTGAACCATGAAAATCGAATTTGAGAAGTACAAGTTTAAGCTTTTGGAAACATGCTCTAGATGATTGTTTTAGTCCATATAAGGCTTTGGATAGAAGGCATACATGGTCGGAATGGTTTGGATCAACAAATCCGCGTGGTTGAGTCATGTATACTTGCTCGGTAAGGTCACCGTGGAGCAAGCTTTTAAATAGCGGCGATAAAACGGCGATTTAGCGGTTTTAGCGGTTTTTGGAGCTATAACGCAAGATATATTGAAAAATGCGGTTTTAGCGGTTTTTGGCGATATAGCGGTTTTAGCGGCCGATAAAACGGACACGATTTAGCGTTTTAGCGGCGATATAGCGGTTTTAGTGGTGATATAGCTGTTTTTGTTGTTTAATTGTTATTTTATTAGCAGATCAAGTTTTAGGTGACTTTTTCATTTTTTTTCTTTATGCTTCTAAACTACTAATATACTAGCTTATGAATTATTCAATATAGAGCATGGCTAAAATAATATGCATAGTACACCCCATTTCGTACTATGTGGTCATTTATATTTAATTTGGTTATTAAATTGATATTTAAGTTGCTCAATAAATTCTTCATATGAAAATATTGTAGAAAATAAAATTTTGTAATTTTTAGAGCTTTCTTGTTATTTTTAAATATTTTTAAAAACAGTCCAGAAATGGCACTTTTGTAGTATTAAATCTGGATTGTTTTTAAAAAATATTTAAAAAATAGCAAGAAAGCTCTAAAAATCACGAAATTTGATTTTCTACAATATTTTCATATGAAGAATTTATTGAGCAACTTAAATATCAATTTATTGACCTATATATATATGCATAGTACACTCCATTTTGTATTATGTGGTCATTTATATTTAATTTGGTCATTAAATTAATATTTAAGTTGCTCAATAAATTCTTCATATCAAAATATTGTAGAAAATAGAATTTTGTAATTTTTAGAGCTTTCTTGTTATTTTTTAAATATTTTTTTAAAAACAGCTCAGAAATGACACTTTTGTAGTATTAAATCTGGACTGTTTTTAAAAAATATTTAAAAAATAGCAAGAAAGCTCTAAAAATCACGAAATTTGATTTCCTACAATATTTTCATATGAAGAATTTATTGAGCAACTTAAATCTCAATTTATTGACCTATATATAATACTTTGAAAATATATTTTGTGAACAAATTACTATTATATGCTATAATTAAGCATACAAATTATATTAATTATAATTTATACTTAATATCATTTGAAATAAAGTAATATGATATAAATATCGATATGGTAGTTTATCGACCGTTTTATCACCGATAAAACGCTAAACGCTAAATCACTCCTCCACCGCTAAACCGCGCGAACCGCTATTTTAAACCTTGCCGTGGAGAGAGACATTTTGAACGTCCAATTGACGGATTGTCCAATTGGAAGTGATGGCAATAGAGAGGACTAGCCGAATTGTAGTAGGCCGTATGACAGAGCTAAAAGTATCAAAATAATCAACACCTTCGGCTTGATGAAAATCTTTTGCAACTAAATGAGCTTTGTAACGTTCAATGGAATCGTCGGCTTTTCTCTTAATCTTGTACATCCATTTGCATCCAACAACTTTTTGATTGGAAGGTGGAGAGACAAGGGGTCAGGTATGATTCTTGATGAGAGCATCAATTTCGGATTGCATGGCATTTTGCCAATGTTGAGATGATTTTGCTTGGGCATAGGTTCTAGGTTCATTGTCAGGAATAACATGGTATGCCACATGATTGGGGTATGTGCGAGGTTTTCGGGTGTTGTCACGAGTCTTTGTAACCATGGGGTGAGAAGATATGGTAACAGCAGGTGTCTCAGGGGCTGTTGAATGTTGTTCAGGAATGGATGAAAGTGCATGTTGAAAGTCGAATTGTTGCTGTTGGGTAGTGAAGTTGAAAAGTCAACGGCCTCTTGCTGTTGGGAAACCGAGTTATTAATTTGTTGCTGCTGTGAGTCGGAGTGAAGTAGGGATTTAATAACGGGGCGGGTCGGATACCCGTGGATCCGACCCGTCCGGATCTACGGATCCACGAGTACGGCGGGGCGGGTATGCACGGGTCCGAATCCAAAACCCCCAACCCGACCCGTGATAAATCCGGGCGGGTCGGGCACGGGTCGAGTCGGATCCGTCCAACTTTTCGAAGTTTTTTGAATTTTTGAATTTAAAACTGCACGTTATTTTAATATATATATATTTTTTCGAATTTTTCTGAATTTTTTTTGAATTTTTTTGAATTTTGCACGGTTCCACGGGTCGGGAACGGGTCTAGACGGGCACGGGTTTAGACGGGTTTGAGGGATTTGGGGCCAATCCGACCCGTGCTAGATCCGTGGATCCGGAATCCACGGGTGGGGTCGGATCCGGACACGGGTCGAGCACGGGCGGGTCGGTGCGGGTAGACCCGCCCGTGTTTTTTTTAATCTCTAGAGTGAAGTGGGCTGCTGCTGCTGTGAGTCTGAGTGTAGGTTGGGCTCCTGATGAAGGTTGGGCTGCTGATGAAGGTTGGGTTGCGCATGTTGCTGCTCGGAATGAGAAGTGGGCCACAGTTGTTGTGAATGGAAAGCTGAGGCCTGTTGCTGCAGTTCAGAATGAGAAATGGGCCGAGGCTTCTGTGCAGAATTGATGATGGACTGTTGCGGCTGGGAGGCCTGATTTTGCTGCTGAGAAATGGGCCGCTGTTGAGGTGGTGAATGTAGCATGGCAAGAGGAAATTGACCAAACCAATTAAGCTGTTGTTGGGTTGCTGTGAGGGATGTTTCGGTTGAAATAGTGTTTTGGAAAGGAAAAGAGTCTTCTACAAATTGTACATTTCTTGAAATGTAAATCTTATTTGTTGGAATGTGCAAACAATGATATCCTTTTTTAGTTAGTGCATAGCCAAGAAAAACACGTGATAGAGCATGGAGTTGGAGTTTATGAGCATTATAGGGTCGGGTATGGGGAAAACAAAGACATCCCAAAATACGATGAAAGGTGCAATCGAGATCTTTATTAAATAAAGTAGAGAAGGGTATTTGGTTAGAATGAGAAGGAAGTCGGTTAATAAGATAAACAATGCTTGAAAAAAATTCGTCCCAATAATTATTGAGAATTGAGGCATGAGATATTGAGGCAAGGGATAATTCAATTATGTATCGATGTTTGCGTTCGACTATGCCGTTTTGTTGAAGTGTGTAAGGGCATGATGTTTGGTGAATGAGGTGGGGAAATTTTTTTAGAATAGGTTTGTATTCGGTTCCTCTATTGGTACGTAAGATTTTGATTGTTGTACCTAAAAGATTCTCAACTTGAGCCTTAAAACAAGAAAATATGTGAGGTACTTCACTTTTATTTCGCAAATATATCCAAGTGAAACGTGAGTAATCATCAATAAAAATCACATAGTATCGAAAACCATTTATTGAGATAATTGGAGAAGGTCCTCAAACATCGGAATGCACAAGTTGTAAAGGAAAAAAAGAATGAGAATGAGAAGATGAAAATGGCAATTGATGAGATTTAGCCATATAGCAATTATTACATGGTGACAACTTGTCTAAACTACAAGGTAAATTTTTTGAATGAAGTAAATGTAAGGTTGTAGAAGTAGATGGGTGTCTAATCTTTCATGACATTGATTGACCGAAGTACGAATCCCAAGAAGAGCTTGCGGAGGAGTAGAAAATTTCTTTAAAAGAACAATGTAGAGACCATTAGTACTTGTCACTTGAAGGATGATACTCTTCATGAGGGGGTCCTTAAAAGAACAAGACAAGTTAGTAAATTCAACTATCAAGTGAGGGTTATCATGTAATAATTGTGAATGTAATAATTGTGAAAGACTTATTTTTTAGAGAATTGAGGTACATGTAGAACATTATGAAGTTTTATGGTATAAGAAGATAGTTTGAGAGATGCAAAACCGATATTTGATATAATAAGACCTTTACCATTACCAGTTTACCAGTTTGTAAGTTGTCGGTTCCGTCATAGGCATAAAAGGAAGACAAGTTGTTGATATCACTAGTAACGTGATTGGAAGCACCTGAGTCTAAAATCCATTGAGTGTTTTCGTCAGAATTGGCGGATTGAGGTCGTGTCTCAATTTGTTGAGTCATGTAGGCATGATGAGTGGAGGGATTCTGTGTAGTTGAACCATTGTTGTTATCAGCAAAACGAAAATATCAAATATTGGCAGTGTGACCGAATTTCATACAGATTTGGCATTGAGGTTTGGGAGCTCGCGACATGTTTGGATATTGCGGCCTGTTTTGGAATGAATTAGGTGTGGGAGCTGCTTTGAAATGGTTAGAACCAGAAAGAAAATAAGGTCTTGGAAAGTTCTGATTCGACCTGGGATTAAATCATTTGTTCTGAGATTGAGAATTGGGGAATCTTGGAGAGGTAAATTTATTTCTTGAAGGTATGCTCGGTTGATTGTAACGGGTCATGAATGCCGCTGGCGCTTCAAGGGATGGAAGAGAGGTTGTAGTAGTTTGTACTTGAAGAAGGTGTTCATGAGATAAAAGTAATCCATGGAGATCGGAGAACGACAGCTGTGAGTTTTGGTTAGCTGTGGTGACGGCTACCACGAAGGAATTAAAATCAGCTCCTAATCCATTCAATACCGATGTAACCAGATCATCATCAGACAGGGGTGAACCGACGAAAGCAAGTTCATCGAAAAATTGTCGCATACGTTGCAGATATTTGGAACAAGAAGATGCTCCTTTTGTTGTTGTTTGAAGCTGTCGGCGTAGATTAGTTAATCGAGCCCTTGAGGTGGCAGAGAAGATCTGATTCAAGGTTAACCATGAAGATCGAATTAACCCACTACTACTATATTATTTCCAAGTCTTTTTTCAACTCTCTCTAATAGAACTCACTTGAACTATTTAACTTTTTATATTTCTCTTGAGTTGTCTTCTTACAATAGAAAGAACAATCTATTTATAGGCATTAGCATGCTCTTCTAAAACTGAAAATAATAAAATCTAATTATGACCATAAAACTCCACTATCTCCTATATCACCCCATGGCCTTTCAACTTAAAAAAAAAACTCTTGACCTTTTATCTTCCACTAACTTCTAAATTAAAACCCACTAAAAATACCATTTAATGTTTATTCAACAAAACTCCCCCATAAACTTAAATGCTTCTACCATCCGTCATGCCAATCATCTTCTTGCATTTGTCGAGAAGTATTTTTGGTAGCGGTTTTGTGAAGATATCCGCAACTTGATCCTGACTTGCCACATGTACCAATTCCACACTTCCTTCCTTCACATGATCTCGAATAAAGTGAAAACGAACATCGATGTGTTTGCTTCTCTCATGATTCACCGGATTCTTTGCCAACTTGATTGCTGATTTGTTGTCAACTTGAATCACAGTTGCACCTAGTTGCTTTAGCTCCATCTTGCTCAACAAATTTCTAAGCCATATTGCATGACATACACACCAAGATGCTGCCACATATTCAGCTTCACATGTCGAGAGCGTCACGATCGGTTGCTTCTTTGAAAGCCAAGTAAATGCAGTATCTCCCATAAAAAACACATATCTCGATGTACTTTTCCGATCGTCTATGTCTCCGCACCAATCGCTATCGGAGTAGCCAACCAACTTGTAATCTTCTGCTTTCGAGTAGAACAAACCGAGTGACACCGTTCCTTGGATGTACCGTAGGATTCGCTTCAACGCCTTCCAATGTGAATAAACCGGCTCCTCCATGAACCGACTTACAATGCCGACACTTAACGAAAGGTCCGGCCTTGTGCATGTGAGATAGCGAAGACTTCCCACCAAACTTCGATATTTGCTCGCGTCAACTCGTTCTCCTCCATCGAATTTCGAGAGTTTTGCACCTGGTTCCATTGGTGTTGATACCGGGTTGCAATTTGTCATCTTGTACTTCTTCAAAATCTCTTTTGCATATGTCTCCTATGATACAAAAATACCTGTATCTACTTGTCTAACCTCCAAAACCTCCAAACCAAGAAAAAACTTCATCAAGCCCAAATCTGTCATCTCAAATTTCCGTGTCATTGTGCCCTTAAACTCTTCTATCATCTCATCATTGTTACCCATAAAAATGAGGTCATCGACATAAAGAGCAACAAATAACACGTTACCTCCACTCTTCTTTACGTAAAGGGCATGCTCGTAGGGACATTGCTTGAACCCGTTCTCCTTGAAATATGTATCGATATGTGTATTCCATGCCCTCGGTGCTTGCTTCAACCCGTAAAGCGCCTTCTTCAATTTTAGCACCTTCTTCTCTTCTCCAACTTTCATGTACCCGGGTGGTTGTTCGATGTAGACATCTTCTTTGAGCACACCATTCAAGAAAGCTGACTTGACATTCATTTGAAATATCGGCCATTTGAATTGAGCAGCTTGTGAAATGAGTAATCGAATTGTCTCCATTCTTGCAACAGGAGCAAACACCTCGTCATAGTCGATTCCTGCCTTTTGCTTGTATCCCTTCGCAACAAGTCGCGCCTTGTAACGTTCTATCTCGCCTTGAGCATTCATCTTTTTCTTGAACACCCACTTCACACCAATAGGTTGACTTCCTTTTGGCAATTCTGCTAGCTCCCATGTGTTGTTGCGGTCAATCGCCTTAATCTCCTCGTTCATGGCAGTTTGCCACTTTTTGTCTTGCACCGCCTCTTCAAAGCTGATATTTTCAGCATCTGCCAAAAGACATACAAGGTGTACCTCATTTGTCGAATCATACAAATCTTGCAAACTTCGCATTTTGGGTTGTCGTGGTTCATCTTCATCATCGGTAGTTTCGAAGTTTGTTGGTATACTTGTTGGTGTAACGACTGATGATTCTCCAATTTCGATGATAACTTCCGTCAAATTGTTCCAGTCCCACTCGCTTGCTTCATTTACTCGCACATCACAACTCACCATCACCTTCTTGTTTATCGGGTCGAGTAGCTTGTACCCTTTTGTCTTCTCATCATACCCAATTAAAACATATCTTTTGCTTTTGTCTTCGAGCTTCGTTCTTCGTTGATCTGGTACGTGTGCATAAGCCACACTACCGAACACTTTGAGATGAGAAACTGTCGGCTTTTGTCCGCTCCATGCCTCTTGTGGTGTTTGATCATCCAACTTCGCATGTGGACATCGATTTTGCATATAGATGGCACATTGCACGGCTTCCGCCCAAAATTCCTTTGGCATCCTTTTGCTCTTGAGCATTGACCGAACCATGTCGAGAATGGTCCGGTTCTTCCTCTCGGCCACACCATTTTGTTGAGGAGTGTACGGTGCAATTAGAAATCGCCTTATGCCTTGCTCCTCGCAATACTCCATGAAAGCTGTCGAAGTATACTCGCCACCTCTATCGGATCGTACGGCTTTGATGTACCTACCAGTCGCCTTCTCCACCATCACTTTGAACTTTTTAAACACCTCGAATGCCTCAGACTTTTCTTTCAGAAAATAAACCCAAGTTTTTCGTGAGAAATCATCGATAAAGGAAATGAAATACCTTTTACCGCTGAAAGATTCGGGGGTAATTGGTCCACATATGTCGGTATGAATCAACTCGAGAGGTTGCTTAGCTCGATATTCTGCCTTCTTTTGAAACGAGGTTCTTGCTTGCTTGCCAAGCACACATTCTTCACAAAATTTTCCCTCGTAGTCCATGTCGAGTAGCCCATGCACCATGTTCTTCTTTGCTAACTCTTTTAGACCACCATGATGTAGGTGACCAAACCGGAGATGCCACAGCGACGCCTTGTCTTCTACGTTGACTCGTAAACATTTTTCTCGCACGTTTCTCAAATTGAGTTTGTACATTCGATTCCTCCCCATCTCGACTCTAGCGACTAAGCGCCCTTGCTTATCTTTCAAGTGTAGTATCCGGTCTTTCATAAGTACCGAGTTACCTTTCTCCATGAGTTGCCCCATACTCAAAATGTTGGTCTTGAGGTCTGGTACGTAATACACATTTTGGATTGATCCTATCAAGCCATCCTTTTGTAAGTAACAAACCTTACCTTGGCCTTTGACCTCGACCTTTGACGCATCTCCAAAAGATACGTGTCCATCTTCAACTTTTCGCATCTCCTTGAACAAATGTTTGTTCCCACACATGTGGTTGCTTGCACCCGAGTCGAGGTACCACACCGTGTTGTTGTCGGTGTTGACTTCGTTGTGAGCCATCAAGAGTAAACCTTCTTTTACCTCATCTTCCGTGGCTAGATTGGTTGTCTCTTCCACCTTTTTCTCGACTCGACATTCTTTCACGAAATGCCCCACCTTGCCACAATTGTAACACTTGTCAGAGTTGCAATCCTTCGCATAGTGACCATATTTGTGACATTTGTAGCACTCGATGGTGGAATAATTTGATTGGCCGCCTCTCCCACGACCGCGTCCTCTTCCATGCCAATTTTGTTGGCTTGATTGCCCATTCTCCTCATAATACCCTTCTTGACCATGACCTCTACCACCGTGACCATTTCCTCGACCTCTACTAGCACGTCCTCTACCTCGAAAGTTTTGAGAATAGAGTACCTTTTCATCTTTGATTAACGCCTTGGTTTGAAGTGCTTGCTCGAGTGTCTCCTCCTTCTTCTTCTTCTTACGTTGCTCGTGTGCCTCGAGAGAACCGGCGAGCTCGTCGACTGTGAGCGTCGCAAGGTCTTTTGACTCTTCTATTGCGCACACAACATTCTCAAAATTGTCGGTTAATGATCTCAAAATCTTCTCCACAACTCGCCCATCGGTTAACGCTTCGCCATTACGAATGAGTTGATTCGCCACGACTTGTACACGCGTGATGTAGTCAGATACACTTTCCGACTCCTTTATCTTCATGCTCTCCAACTCGCCACGAAGAGTTTGGAGACGCACTTGCTTTACTCGGTCGGCTCCTTTGAACACTTTTCTTAAAATGTCCCACGCTTCTTTTGAAGTAGTTGCACCGACAATCTTCTCAAAGCCCGACTCGTCAACGGCACGGAACAACATGTATAGTGCCGCCTTATCCTTCGATCGCGCCTCTTTCAACGCCTTGTTTTGAGCCGCCGTATATCCCGTGGTATTTGTTGGTTCTTCTAAACCTTCTGCGACCACCTCCCATGCATCTTGAGATCCGAGAAGAGCTTTCATTTGAATGCTCCAGTTCTCGTAGTTCGCCTTTGTTAGTCGTGGTAACGGCATTTGACCCGTCAAATTCGCCATTGGCTCTGATACCAATTTGAAGATCGAATTAACCCACTACTACTATATTATTTCCAAGTCTTTTTCAACTCTCTCAAATAGAACTCACTTGAACTATTTAACTTTTTATATTTCTCTTGAGTTGTCTTCTTACAATAGAAAGAACAATCTATTTATAGGCATTAGCATGCTCTTCTAAAACTGAAAATAATAAAATCTAATTATGACCATAAAACCCCACTATCTCCTATATCACCCCATGGCCTTTCAACTTAAAAAAAAACTCTTGACCTTTTATCTTCCACTAACTTCTAAATTAAAACCCACTAAAAATACCATTTAATGTTTATTCAACAAACCAAAGCTCGGCAGTGGTGTTGCATGAAACTATCTGGGATTGAATCGATTTGGTCAGTGAGATCGTATCTAGGCTAGTATAAGTTGATCTTGATGAATTGAGGTATCACCATTGTTGTCGGCTTGTGGTCGTTCAAGGTATTGTTCAAGATTGTAGCCTTTGATCACATGGATGATTTGCGATTTCCAAGTGAGGAAATTTGCATGAGATAGCTTGGTAGAGATCGGTCGATTGAGAGCAATCACATTCTCGATTTGGTTTGATTGGAATTGAATCAGGTGGATTTTGAGAATTTTGAAAGCTTCCATTTGTGGCCATCGCATGAGCTCTGATACCATAACAGAGAATAGAAAGAATCGGCAAAGAGGAAGAAAGGTATTAAAAGTATTTTATTTCTGTTTTCAATAGTTGTGTTACAGCTCACCTATTGCTACTGTATATATACATCTTTGAGGAACATTTACATTCTTGACCCTAGTACTATTTACAATCTTGTCCTCTAAAGTAAAACAAATTATTCCTAGTTATATTCTATCCTCTAATAGTTAAAGATAACGATCAAAACGAAACATAACGATCAAACTCATTTTTTTCGTTTTTCATTCATCTTCTCTCTATCACACTAAAGCAAACTAGAAACTGGTGGTGAACGATTCTAATCATACATCAGAATCAAATCATTCATATTCTCATTCGAGCAATCATTCATCTCATCTCTTATCACCTTATCTCAGTATAGCGTTTTTCTCTGAAATCAAAATAATTCTAACAATACACAGTCACAAACGAAACTACGAAACAAACTATCACGAAACAATATGTTTTCGTTAACCATTTCGTTATTATTTAAACGAAAGAAACATATTTGATCGTAATCATTTTATTTCTCACGAAACTAAACGAAAAAAGATTAAAGGACCGATCATTGACAGACATAACCGAAACCATAGCAAAACCGATTCTGAATTGCATCTGAGATCGGTACTGGCCTACTTTACCTACATAGCGTGAGTTTTCATTCTTGTGTTCTCCTGGAGACAAAAGTCATACTTGTCCCAGTTGATGGATGGCTTGCCTCGGTTGGGAGATGCTCTGAGTCTCTGACACATAGACCGTGCTTTTCATTTCCATCCTGCACGCTACCACTAGTAACTAGTTAAACATTTAGAATCCAACCAGCCGAAATCGACACATTGGAAAGCCATAAAAAAGCCCTTCTGTTCATACTATTCGGCGCATCTACAGGCACCGTACCTGAAGCTACTCGTCAAGATTAGATTCCGATGGGATTTGCTGAAAACCTTTTGTGGTTATGCAACAAACTTCACGATTTTCAAACTAATTTAAATTTGTGATTTTAAGAACAGCTGTACAGGTTCTTGGTGCGAGGAACTGGGAGCTTGAAATTGTATGATTGTACTGTTATTATTGACAGGGGCGGAACCAAATGTAATTTAAAGGAGGCTAAGCCACTCTTATAAAATAAAAAAATGTAAATTTCCTCTTAGAACTCTAATATTTTTTTAATTATTAATGCTACTTAGCCCCCTTCATAAAAAAATATTACATTGTAGTTTCAGTTTAGCCCCCTCAATGTTGATTTTTTAGCTCCGCCACTGATTATTGAGCATCATCAAATGCAGGGCGGATTCCGTATATATTGCTGAAAGCAATAGAAACTGACATATCATCATCTGTTTTTTTACAAAATAGATGGAGATTAAGGCAAAAGGTTTGTTGTTCAAATTCTTCTCAACAATTTCGATCTGTATCATATAGTTTACCTCCAATTAGACTTTCTAGCTAAGGACTTGAATTAGTTAACTGGAGCACAAACCAAGAATCCACCATCTGTGAGCAGCAAGAAGAGAAAAAAAAAATGAGCCAACAAAGAGCAGTAAAAAGAAGAAAAGGGAGGATCAATGTTTGTTTATCAACTAAAATATAATTTTTAAAAATCAATATTTATTATTTATAAAATCTAAATTTAGGATACAATTTCTGAAAACACAATAGTAAGAACTTTCTTGTTTATTTCAGGCTTGATTCTTTTGGGAGAATTGGATGAATATGAAAATGAATTTGTGTATGAATGAGAGAAGTCTTGGAAATTGAATTGAAGTCCTTGAGGAAGGACTCATCAAAGTTGTATAGGATTTGTTTACGCCTAACTTTTGATTGTTTCTTGTATAGAGTTTACATGAGTTTTTTGTTTGTTTAATGTTATGGTTTGTTGTGAAAACATTTGAACTGTGTTTGTTTCAAAATTCATGCGGTGAATAACAATTAATTTTAATGTTATGTACTTATGTTTTGATTTGTTTTAATTCGTCGTCGATGTAGCTTTAATGTTGATGCAGATTTACATGTAATTTTATCTATTTTTTAGGGTTTTTTCATAATTTTTTCGGCTCAATTGTGCACCGTTAATAGTTGTAAAACGTTCAAAAAAATTGCACGTTTTGAATATTTTAGCTGTTAAACTGAACACAACGTGCAACACAAACAAACCTTACGTTTATTAAACGCAATGTAAGACATAAGAGAATTTAGTTACGCTCTTCAACTAGTGTTTTAATAACGGGGCGGGTCGGGTACTCGTGGATTCGACCCGTCCGGATCCACGGATCCACGGGTATGGCGGGTCCACGGGTACGGCGGGGCGGGTATGCACGGGTTCGAACCCAAAACCCCCAACCCGACCCGTGATAAACCCAGGCGGGTCGGGTCGGATCCGTCCAACTTTTCGATTTTTTTTGAATTTTTTAAATTTTTTCGAATTTTTGAATTTAAAACTGCACATTAATTTTAATATATATATATATATATTCGATTTTTTCTGATTTTTTTTTGAAAAGTTTTGAATTTTTTTGAATTTTGCACGGTTCTACGGGTCGGGCACGAGTTTAGACGGGTTTGGACGATTTGGGACCAATCCGACCCGTGCTAGATCCGTGGATTCGGGATCCACGGGTCGGATTGGATCCGAACATGGACACGGATCCGACACGAACGGGTAGACCCGTCCGAATTTTTTTTAATCTCTAATTGACTTCAACCACAACAGTTCATGCAAGTTAATATTTTCGTCACCATTTTCGTGCATTTGGCAATCCTAATTACGGCAAAAGATCGGCCGATCTAATCTTTGGGATATTCAGAATAAGCCTGTAACAATTTATGTCATCTAATCCTAGCAATTTTCAGAAATAAGCCTTCAACAATTTGGGCCTATTCTCTCTGGTCAAAACAATAGTAACAAAATCTCTGCTAAAATCAGCCCACACGATTCTCTATTTATTTCTTCTTCAACCCACCCCCACCCCCCTCGTGCTACCTTCGCGGCGAGAAAACCTAGAACGATCTATCGGATGGAGGTACAGCAGCATGACGGACACCCGTAAGGATCTCTCTCTCTCTCTTTTGAAAGCTTGGCAGTAGTTGCCAAGGTGATCTCTCTCTCTTATGGTTCATCACGATTTTGCAAAGTAACTCCTTTGGGAACATCCGATATGGTGTTATTTTGTACCTCGAAATCGTAGACGACGTCATTCTATTTTTCTATTTTTTTATTTTTTTATACCTGGCAACCCAGATTGCTTTTCTCATAAAATTTTGTGTGTGTAGTGCGAGTGCCATGTTCTATCCTGGACATAATGTGAGACTGATCGAACATGGCTGCACTCCATCTGAGGCGATAAAGCGCAAACTGATTGAGATGTTTTCTGTGCGCTTGTGTGACGAATTTTGGCTCAAACAAGGCAAATTGATCTATGGTTTCACGCTTCTTAAACCCTCAGGTAGCCAATGCAACCCCATTCTCTTCAAACGGAAGTCTCAGGATCTCCCAATTGTCAACAACGTGGTACAATACATTTTTTTAAGTCATCATTCCCTTTATCCCTTCCTTCAATCCTCTTATGTCTCTTTTCTATAATTATTTTTCTCTATTATCTTATAGTAATTCATTCTTCTAGAACATGATTGTTAGTATCAACTATGGTATCCAGTAATATCAAAATCCCTTCGACTGGCTTGTAGCAGTTGTTTCATTGGACTTAATATGTAATGTTTGGTTTATGCTTTTATGAGTAAACTGGAAATTGTCGTTATGAGTATCACCAAGTTCACTATGTTAGTCCTGAATTTTTCCAGTAACACTTCTGTCATGACAATTTTTTGTCTGCTAATGAAACTATTGGAATTATAGTCGCTGTGATGCAGAAGAACTGCTAGCAGTTTATATCTTTCTCCTTCTCAGTGTTAGCTATGATTTGCCTCCAACATTTAAATGAAAAAGGATGCATGTACTAGGTAATTTATTCCATCTATGAGAATCCCAATTGAAAATATGAAACTTTGAGCATAGATTATATGCGGAAATTCATCTGGGGAATTAGTTCATTTGTTGTTAGTTGTTTAAACTTTAAATGATAGCTAGTATATCTGAAGTCAAATCATGCTCGAGTCTAAGAAAGTCGTCATGTTACTGAAACAGCTTCTGATGATGGCATGTTACTGTCCTTTAACCTTATTAGCAATGACTTTTTATAGTTTTTTTTCTCATATATTTTCTGATTTATAGACTAAAGCATAGTTATTGAATCGTAAAATGTATCGTTGTATTTTGTATATCGTGTATTGTGTATCGTATTGTATCGTTAAGATACATTAAACTATTCTGGAAATCAGGTAATAAAACTAGCTACAAAAAATCCCATTAAAAGAAGGTTCCAATAGCAAATTATAGCATTTTGTATGGCAGTAACGATTAGTCGCATGCTATTTGACCATTAAACACTAACAAAATAAACTTCATCATCAACAATCAAAATAATCACTATGAAGTTTCCTACTTTACTTTTTTACTAATGTTGCTGCTATGCATTATCAACAATCAACAGCTTGTGAGTGTGCAGATAAGTAAATTACTACTTCACTGCGTAAGTTAACATTTTTAAATCCTGAAAACTGGAATAATTCCATGATAGGTTTACTAATGGTAATGAGTGTTAACTTCACTATTGTACAAGTAATCAGTGATCAGTTTGTATTACAAAGATCACCTCTTCTTCCCATTTAATTGCAATTAAATTAGAAATGAAAAGATAGATTATGAAATTAATAATTATAAACAGAAGCTGACACTATTAGTTAGAAGAATAGAAGTCATTATCCTATTCTAATTTTTTATGCTATTTGAGCAAGGACGTCAGAAACTGGTAGGCACAGTGTTATAATTTTGATTCCTATAGGCCTATACAATTTCAAGATCAATATATATTTCTATTAGAAAAAGAAGTTGATACCATATTCTAGAGACATCAATGATTGATTGAGGAAAAGATTACTATATTCCCAACAGTGTCCTAGAGTAATACCACCATCTACTAGAGACACCACTGTTCAGTGTCTATCACTATTCTAGACTGGATATTTCCTCAATCGACAACAAAGCAGTGAAGAAAAAAGAAAATCGAATAAAAATTATAACTTATCGATAGATGGAAGAAAGGAAGCTTGACGATGTTGGCGATGGAGGAAAACGAAGCAACAACAGTCGAAGTCAGCTAAATCTCCCCGTTTCTATCTGTCTCGCGCGAGAAGCAAAAGAAGATGAATAGTAGTCGAAGAGATGTGAAGGAAGGTCACGCCACGGAGTGAATGAGCGACGGCAATACCTTTCTATTCGATATTAGTGAATCGTAGGATGCGATACGATACGCGTATCGCACCATTGAATCGTTACGATTCCAGCGATTCGAGGAGCTTCCGATACTGCTGAACGGTTCGCATCGGTGAGCCTCTGACCTGTATCGTATTGTACGATTCGTTTCGTGAATCATCCGATACTAACATCGGTGGACTAAAGACTAAACTGAGCATGTTTTTACCACTCAAAGTGAAAAAAAAATAGACTGAGTTGATTTGTGGTTGCAGGGTTATGTAAAGCTGAATGGTCCAATGCATGGTGTAGAAGTGAAGGATGAGGTAGCCATCCATGCATACCTGTGGAAGTTATTCATACCACAGTTTAATTTCGGGTATGCAAATACTTTGTGGAGAGCTGGCATTGAAGAAACTGACCAGATTATATGCAAAGAGGTGGACTCTGAGTTTGGCCCCTTGGAAGTGATCTTTGCTGTTTTCAATGATGGCATTGAGGCACATTTAAAAGTTGCACTTGTCAACTGGAATGCCTCCGATGGAATTGAAGCTTTCGGGACGGTGGAGGCTGGCAACAGCAATATGCCTGGTCTCAAGGCAAGAAGTAAATTGTTTGACCGGTCCATCGAGGAGGCTATCCATGTTAAGCCGGGTAATGATGTGACAAGTGTTCCTCTGTCCAGGTCTGTTACTGCAGTTCCACGCGGAGCCACTCTTTTTGTTAATATTATGATTTGGCGGCTGGAAAACTGTTGCATGTATCCGCAGCCAATATTTGAAAAACTTTGTTTTGATGCCACGTTGACCGGTACAGAGACAAAAGTTGCTTGTGGTGTTTGTGGAAGTGTGGAAGTGACAGTCACTTGGTCTGGGTAATGACCGCATCTCTGATTGGTATACTTGTATGGGGATCTTCTTAATGGCAACATCTCTGGGTGGGATTCTTATAATGTAACCTTCTGACAAGCCAAATGCTTCTGATTATAATAATTTATTTCAAAAGAACATGTTTGTATGGTTTAGTGAGTTGTTTGCTAATTGTCAGCACTATATTGACTCAGCTTATGTGGAGTTGTGTTTGCTCGATAGACCCGTTGATGTGGGAGTTCACAATTTAAACAGTATTAACTATTAAGTAAAGTGTTTTTTGTTGTTTGTTTTTAAAGCTGGTGATTGTGTTTCTGTTGTTTATCAAATCAACTGGCACTCGATTTCAACTATAAGAGCTGGCGTTATAGTGATGCAACTTAAATTTCAGTCATGCTTGGAACCAGCTAAGGCTCTGAACTTACCACCGCTCTCTGTATCCAAGCTGCTCATATGGTTTGTTGTACTATATGACTTCAAAATGTAATATTGACATCATTTACCTTCATTTGGAAATAAGCTGGTTCATTATTAGAGTCAGTTTTAATATTGTAAAATATAGAAATGATAGTGGAAATACCAAAACGAACATCAAGAAAAACAGAAACTTCCTGTTATTGATATTAAAATAAAAGCTCAATTATTCCCAAAATCCGGTTGCCAGTTGTGTTTTTTACTGTTGTTTCCTTGGATTTCCTCGTTTGAAAGGTAAACCGTTGACTATTTTATTTATACCATTGTGATTAGCGGTGCAAACGAGTCAGAATACGAACGAGCTGAACGAGGTTCGAGCTCGTCTTGAGATGCTAACGAGTCGAGCTAACTCGTCTCGATACCATGTTGCGAGTTGAAAGTGGCAGCTCGAGTTCGTATCTTTTATAACTTGAGCTGGCTCTATTCGTATCATTTAGTTCGTGAACATCTCAACAAATAAAATTCAAGTTGTCAAGTTGTAACTCGAACTGTAGCTCGCCTTCAACTCGTCTTTAGTTCGTTCAGCTCGAAACTATAACTCATTTTCAGAATTTATACAAGCTATTATTGGATTTGCGAAGAGAGAATTGAAAATTGGTATTTATAGTTAGGTTTAGTGGATTAGAACCGACAGTTGTGATTTATCATATATTAATTGTATGATCCATATCAACTCGTTAACAAATCGAGTTGTAATGAGTCGAGCTGAGCCAAGTTCGAGCTCGTCTCGATAACTAAATGAGTTGGTTAGCTCGTCTCGTTAACATTTCGAGCTGGTAACGAACGAGTTGATAACGAGATTTTGACGAGTCGAACGCGAGCGAACCACGAGTTACAAATATTTGTTACAAATATTTGTTGCACCCCTTGTTGTGATGGTTGTATTCAAACGTTTCGTGAAATACATAGAATACTAAATTAACGAATATTGTTGAAAATTGAAAGCATAGCGACTGAAATATTTTATTGTTTCAAGAAACTCTCGTGTATTATTTTTTTAAAAGTGGAGTTTTTGCCTTAAGTCTATTCAATTTTTTTTAAGTCCTTCAGAGCTAGATTTCGAACATGCAACCTCCCTTTGAAAAAATATTACTCTTAATCACTAGATTTACCATTGCATCCACAAGATACTTGACAGAAACTTGCCAAGTCTGGAATTGCCAAGTCAATTGCAACCGCAATGAGATTCATTGCGATCGCAAGAGACCTACTTCAAGCCAAGTTTGACTGCCTAGATTTAGCATTATCTTTCTGATTGAATATTCTAGCTTTTATCGCAACGAGATTCTTTTTCCTTCTAAATCTAATTTGAGTTCATGCTGGCTGACCACTGATATACTCTCGCAACATTTAGGGAAGTGATTTGGGCAGCGTCCTATTTACTTTACGAACAGTGTAGCAATTGTCATTGACTAAACTGCCCTTGAGCATGGGCGATTTTTCCTTCAGTTGGCAGAACACTCCCAAAATACTCGATGCATCTTGAGCCTTAATTACTTGTATGTATCTCATCTGTTACAGCAATTAAAAAATGAATGTAATAAAAAAACTAAGAACTTGTCTAAGGAATTACATCTCAAAATAAAATAAAATAAAAGATACTAAGAACTCGAAAAAATATTTCTTCCACGAAGGTTATTATTCCAAGGCTTCATCTCATTTTAATCAGGTTATCTCACTTTGTTTCTGCATGAAAAGTAAAAATAAAAATTTGTATTTGTCATTCATAAAAAAATTTAAATTGAATCCATAAAAAAAAAACAAATTTCAGACCAAGTAGATCAAATGAAGTTCTAATGCATTATTCATGTACTTAATTTTCTCAATCAGACAAGTATCCAATAAACTGAATAAAATAACCTCTTCAAGCATTCACAAATAGATACATTAAAATCATAATTATTGCAAAAGTTCAACAATTAGCAAAAAAAATAAATACACATTTGTTAACTTCATAAATTACAGTAGCATATAAATTAAGTAATGTACGTCATATTACATTTGTAACAATTTTTTTTCCAATAACTAGAAAATCCTAAATTAAAAATGCAAATTTTCATTTAAACTCATCAGTTTTTTGTCATATAAATGGATCCTAACAATTATTAAACATATAACAAAGTTGATCATTTTGAGCACGGTTCATTCCACAGTGTTATGAGATTTAATAGTAAACATAGTAACTTCGCTTTTCATTTTAACTTCGCTTTTCAGACAACTGACCACTTCAACACAGCCTGAAACATAGTAAACATATATGTTCCCTTATTTCCTATTTATTATTATGTTTGGTGTATATGAGATTAAATAGTGCTAAGTTAAAAGTATACCAATTGCTCAGGATGTTGGTTGCACCATACCAGTATGTATCTGGTAAAAAAGAGGAACACACAAAAGTACTAGGATTAAACACGATCCAGATTACCAATACAATATCCAAAATAGTTAATCAAACCTATCTTGAATCTGGAAAGATGCTTGTAGAGACGTACCTAATAAACGAGGAATAGTATAGTGCTCTTGAAATTTGATGTCCGTAATTACATTAACTGCATAAGTTTCTTTTTAGTATAGCAGACCGTAAATGATAAGAATGCTTGTATCTTGACCAAAGAACAAGGCTTTCTGGTCTTATTTCTTAGTAATTCAGGTGTAGAAGTACGATTTCACTTCTTTGAAGTTGTAAATTGCTTCTGTTAACACCTATACAAATCGAATTGAGAAAGAGCATTTCATTACCACATAACATAATTGCTTGATGGAGGACATTTCAAGCATAAACCAACAAACATCAAAATTCAATTAATACTTCTTAAAATGATTATTACATTAAAACACCACTAAATAGTCAAGTTACTTCCTCAAGACATTTAGTAATGAGCTTAACTATTATTTCTACCTTCCTTGAGCACCATTATTTTTTTTTTTCTGTTAACCTGTTGCTCAGTGTTAAACTTCTCCAACATTCTCCAAGCAACAAGCCCAGTCCATTTTTTAGTGGTGGCTCCAGCTCGAACAACACAAAATTTGTGCTTTCTCCTTCTCGTGTTGCTCAATAGGGCCAAACTACAATCAACAATGAATGCATATGGTATAGAGTGCGCAATCAGGGAGATGAATGAGGTAGTTGAGAGAATATAGATTGAAGATGAAGGAGACAGTAGAGGGAAACGAGAGATTGAAGATGAAGAAGGGCGATGAAGAAGAAGGGTGTGAAGGAAGAGTGTTAGAAGGAGGAGTTTGATTAGAAACTTTGGTTCGAAACTTTGGTTCGTAGTCCTTCAAAATTCGACTGGAGCGAGTTGAAAAGCATGAGGGGCAGTTTAGACAATTGAAAGCTCTAAGCTGTTCGGAAAATAAATAGGACGCTGCCCAAAGCATCTCCCCAACATTTACTATTCAGTTTCTTTTTTTTAGGTGACCATATTGATTATTTTACTCTAATAACACTGTACTCAACCATCATCCCCATCTCTCTCGATGTCCATTGAATTATGCCTTTATTTTGTTGTGTGAAGAATAGTGTTGATTTTTAGTAAAGTCATCATAGCTAAGTGTTGTTTTTCCTCCTCTTAATTTAGATGATAAAGTTAGTACAGTGCACTCAGTTTGTCAATAAAGACTCCCATATGTACCATACAGAGACTCCCATCCCAGCACTGGCAAGGACATCAAACCTACAAGAGGAGCTTGGTCAGGTACTTGTTATTTTATTAAAAAATGTTTAGTCTGCACTCACTTACGTGAAACCCTTGTATAATTAGTAAGAAATATTGATTTTTCTTTTACTTGGTGGCGTGTGTATTTTCTGACAAGATTGACACTTACAAGAAACATATTACTCCTGCTCTGAAAAAATAACCAATTGTCACTATACTATTTGGTTATCTAACATTCGAGAATAATATGTATATTATACATCATTTGCATTTTCTGAATTTTCACACAGTTTATAATAGGTCTAAGCGCACAGCGTTGAGATGGTTCGCCTGAAGCTGAAGGAGAAGGAAGTAGAGAAGGCCCGACAAATTTACGAAGAGTATAACATTTACACTGTAGATTGGATTTTGTGGTTAGGTTTGTAAGTGGCAAAATTTTGTCCAAAGAAAAATCTTTTCTGGTATTAAAGGCTGACAATAAGAAGTAAAAGGAAATTGAAAGAGAGTGAAGAGAGAATTATATATTCGTTATTATCCTATCAAATATTCTTTCTTGATCTGTTTTGTTTCTTTTATGTCTGCTTAGTTCCGTTATCTTATCTTGGTCTGACCATTTAGTACTAATTAACAAGCTTGTCGTTTTGAGAATCTATGATTAAGAGACCTTTGCTTAACACTGTTAAGAGTTGGGTTGTGACGCTGTCTAAACAGAGTCTCAGACACGGTTTTTGACTGCTGTAAAGCATACACATTCCCTGAGAATCTTATACAACTGTTTCATGTTGTTGTGAATGTTTGTGCTCACCTGGAGAAAGTAAGAGGACAACTAACGGAAACCTATCCTGCATATGAACATAAACCAACAGGTGATACTTACAGATGCTTTTTAGTGCTTTCTGATGGACAAACCTAAAAAAAAAGAAAAATATGACAACTATATGCTAATTCAACATTTCAACTAGCCTCGTGGTAAAGAAGGTTAATCAATCCAGAGAAAAAAAGGGCAAAACAGAAACATACAACAAACAATCTCAGAAGCACGTTAAAGAGAGCCGCACAAGCAACCACTGGAGGAGAGCAACTTTTCAAGCTACAATTTTTTTTTTTTGAAAAATAAATAAGTGATCTTTGCCCTCATCAAAATGATTTAGAGTCCTCTTGACATTTGACTTTCACCGGATTTCAGACTCGGAACTTTTACTTGAAGCCGTTGCTCTTTTGCCACTAGACCAACAACAGTTCTTCAAGCTACAAAATATTAAATGTCAAAAACTGTGACTGTAACAATACAATTGTCTGGTCCACAAATCCTTGTAAATCAGGAACGACTTATTTGGGAAATCTGGCACACCTTCATTCACAAATTCCTAAGAAGACCATGTTAAAGAATTAAAATGAAACTTCAATTCAAGACCGCCACAACTCATGGCAATGGAGCTCAAGGAAGAGACAAATCAGTGCTACAGTTCTGTTAGTCTAGATACAGGAAAACATTGTATAAAATAACTAAGCATTTTCTTTTATCTTTTACTCTTTTCATTTCCAAACAGTTCTCTAGAAAGAGAAGCACTAAGCGATACCAAGTCTCTAAACAAGCGAATATCAAGTGAAAATTGCAAGTTTTACCACAAAGTCAGCAATACTACGTTAGCCCAGCAACAACACTAGGTCCTACAACAACAAAAAGTACAAGAACAAAAAAAGATAAAAATGATTAAAAAGAACATACAATTCTACTGCACCCAACACCACAACCTGAATTGTTATTTATATTTTAATGAGGGAGCACCACCTCAACAGTGCAAAAAAAAATGTGAAAAGTAACTCTTTGCGTTTAAGGAGTTCAAACACACAACAATCACCTTCTTCAAGGTTGTTGTCATGTGCAAAAGCAAACCACCCGCTCATAAATAGATTCATTATTTCATTCCAGCTGTATGACACAGAGTTCCTCAGCACCCGCCGGGGGGGGGGGGGGGGTGATCCTATGAGAATTAGGTTGGCAATCCCTGCATTTTTATTTTAATGTTTATTAGATCATGAAATTCTGGATGGATTTTAAACGACCATTTGAATTATTTCGCAAAGAATGGCCAGGTTTAATTTGATTCCAGATTTGCTGGCCTTTTAAAAAAAATTCTAGGACTATAAATTTCTTTTTATTAATACTTATTTTAGATAAGTTAAAGCTAATTTTGCTTCTAGATTGTACTTGTTTTTTCTAGGACTAATGAATTTATCCAGACTTCATGTTAGGTATAATCAACATTAAACTAAAAATAAAAATAATAAAATGTAGAAAACAACCAAAATAACAACTAAATGTTTTAATTACACAGTACTATTTGGCAATGACAATGATAGGCCATGTGTGTTCCCAATAACAATGATTGGGACAGGAAACTAAATAAGAAAAAAGTTTAGGAATAATACCTAATTTTGACGAAGGTTGATGGCATCACGCTCCTGTGAGCTCAGCTGTCTTGATACTATGTCAACACTGTATGTAGTTTTCATATTTTTAAATGCAGATCAACAGTGTAACTATGCAATAAATACATATTGAAAAATGAAATATTGCAATGTCAAACATGTCCATATGCTATTATGGGAAGAACAAGATACTAGCAACACATATAGCCACAATCCCTGCGGTTGTGTCGATTATTGGTGTCTTTTTTTAATGTAAATACCAGTTTATATTAATGATAATTTGAAATTCTAAATTATGAGAAACAATTACAAACCTGTGCAAAAATGTCATCCTTAGCTTCACTTGAGGCAACATCTCCTCGACCATTGGTACCAAAACCACCACATTGGTCACTATGGTCTCTACCACCTTGCGAATGATTGACAATATTGTCCTGATTTAATATCATTTGAGTGGTTTCTTTAACGACCGCTAAAACTTCACTGATATCTTGTATATTTCGTACCTGTAAGTATTCAACTGAACCAAACTCATTAGCGATTCTCGCGTGTATGAGTTTGTTCCAACATTGGATCCTAGTATAAGTCAACGAATCTAAAGTGCAAGATGTCTCATATGTTTGCGTCAAAAGATAATTGACGCAATGAAATCGTATTGATTCACATACAAACACAATGGGTTGCACTAGGAATCTTTTTATCTCATTTGATCCTCTATAGCCATTAATGACATGTATTGCTTGCTTAAGTGTGTGACGGCTAAAATTCTGACTAGTTTTGTACTTCAATGCTGAATACGAGCCATCATAAGGTAGCTCAGTGCATTGGATTCCTGTAAAATTTAAGGGACAGTCTCTAAATCGCAACCAACCTTCCATTGAATAAAATGCCCAAAAACATAAATCTTCCATGCCCAAACAAATCGGAGCTAGATTATTTTCTGATTTTAGTATGACCATAGCACATCCACCGGATAAGTTACACATCGCCATATCTTTCCAAACCCACCCTCGGCTTATCATAGCATAGCGAAATTTAATTGCAAATTGTTCGGGGCTCTCTTCATCAACATCCCACAACAACATAAACAAGTTTTCTAATGACCGCAATTGCAACACTCTCTCTTCTGGCATCAATTGACCAACTATGACTAAGACATCCTCATCCATTCAGATTGGTTAAATAAGCTTCCTGCACAACAACAATAGCTAAATAAAGAGGAAATACACGCAAACTAGATTGAAGGTTATAGGGCCAATTGGAATGAGATCTCAAGCAATTACAATCGCCTAGATCTCAAGAAACAAAACTTTACTTAATTATACTTACAACTGTCGTAATGACTTAAATCTGCTCGTATTAACCGCATTTACCGAGCAAACTATTTAAACTACACTGCGTCTACTCAGATGCATAAAAGAACTAAATCCTGACTACAGAGAGACAGATCGACATCCATAGAGGGAGGGAGGGAGAGCGAACGGGGGGCTAGAGATTACCTTAGGATTGAGGGAGACGAACTGAGAGAGAAAGGTCCCTAACTGGTGGCGATGTGAACGATCGACAGTGCACTTGCAATCCTTCAAACGGGGCGAGAGAAAAATGGAGAGAAGAGACTATGCTTGGAGGGATCGAAAAAGGAGAGGAGAGGCTATGGTTGGTTGGAGACTTGGAGGGATCGAAAATGACGAGCTTTGGGTACAAAGACTAGACAAGGAAGCATTAGGGTTCGCACTCCCTCGTTCACGTCGCAACAAATGAAAACAACGCTGTATTCTTTCTTGCAGAGCTGCTTTTTCTCTAATTTCTAAGATATAACACTAGTAGAATCGTAAAATGCTCTCAAATTAATAGAAAATTAGAAATCACGTAGACCGTGACATTTCAAAAGTTTAATTTGGGCACTGCCTGAGTAAAGCTTAATTTAGGTTTAATCATGGCATCAGCTTTTACCGAAAATAATTGTAGAATCTATTTGAAGTTTTCATTCAGTGATGTCAAAGAAGGAAATGAAATTCTGAGGGAAATTTCTCTCTCCAGAGAGTAAAAATATGTATTTGAGTCGTCGGATTAAGATTCAACGATTTTGATTAAAAATATCAAAAATTCCTTCTGAATCATATTATTGGCGGTCGAGCGTTGATCTTTAATCCGACTAACTCTTCGAGAGGAAAATTTTCTCTCCAGAGGATACGGATCCGTCAAAGAAGATGTTTAAAATTCGTTTCAGCAAAATTATAAAGTATATAATTTTAAGAGCATTTTAAAAAAACACATTTAAAAATTTAAAGTATATAACATTTAAAAAAACATATTTATAAAGTATATAACATTTAAAAAAATTATTCCAAATTAAACATAAAAACACATTTAATCATGTAATATTTGAGTCTTCATTTTCATAAATAAAATTTATGTATTTAGAATAGATATTTAATTACTTTTTAAATCGCAGACTTTTCTTATAAACGCAAATATAAAAAAGAAGATAAATATAACAGAAAAAAATTGAGACAAAGTTAATATTTCATACAAATCAAAATAAGTATACAAGTAATAACTTTTTTTTATTCATAACTCTGATTGAGGTGCTATTTGTGGCCTCATAAAGCTTGTGACGAGGTACACAATTGTTCGGTCCGATTCACCAATTTTTGGATTCATTGGATATTGTTTAATTTCTCCAAACTTCACTTGAAATTGTTTATCATGGAAATTGTGAAATTAATATCGATCGTTTGTAAATCGAGAAATAAAAAATTATTTAGCACATAATTATAATCCAAACAACACAAAAAATATGATTTGCCCAATCGTTTCAATTGTTTGATCGGCTTTTTGGTGGAAATTTTTAGCGCTCTCGGTTTCAAAATTTCTAAAATTAATTTAGCATTAGTGACATATATTTTTAGGATAAGATTTGATGAAATAATTTAGCGATTTCATAATGTCATTTCTTAAGTCACAATTAATTATTTAATTTCATACGTGATTAATATGTACCTCGTGAAATTCAAATATTAAGCATGCATATACCCAAAGAGCTTGGTAGTTCCTTCTCTTTTAGGGGTCAACAAAGCATTTACGCGTAGTCTTTGATACGACATGTTTGTGATCTTTGATGCGACATTTTTGTGAATTAATTCAACACATAAAAAAACACATATTTATATAGGGAATTTTTATTTGTCATTTCAAAGTTGAAAAATTAGTCAAATTTCATCACAAACTTAAAAATTCGCAAAATGCCACTAAATTTACAGTAGAATTAAATTACTGTCATTAGCGTCATTTAAATTTAACGTAAAAATATCTTATCTTCTAAATACTCAAAATAACCCTCATACTATTATCTCTCCTCTCACTCCCATTCAATCGCTCCTTGTCTTCCCATTTTCGCCGCAGAAAAAGAGAAGAGAAATCAATAACAGACTTCCCATGGAAGTTGGTAACTGAGAGATGAGAAGCATCTTTAGTTGACACAGTGAGCTGGTGCTACTCACTAATGCATTTTTAGCAACGATTGATCAAACAAGTGACAAGGGATCATTAATTTGGAGAGGGCTCTGCGAAGACAATAACCATAGAGAGAGGTTCTCTGACCAACATTTCGATCTGAAAACAGTATTGAAGGAGAAGATAACCCCATTGAGAGAGGTGGTATCATATATCGAGTTTCTTGGGATGGATGAGTTGAGAGAAGATGTGAAGTTGATGGAAGGACACATGTCTTTTAATTTCATTTGGGATGAAATTTTACGTGATAATACGAAGATGGGGATCAATTTGGCAAAAGAGGCTATCGGCAATGGGGACCAATTTTCTGATGAGGTACCATTACTTGAGAAGATCATTTCAGAAGATAGTAAAACATGCTCAAATGAAGATATTGAGAGAAGAAAGGTGATTAGTAAAGGAATGGAGACATGCCGAGTACATAAAGGGGTTCTTAGCTTCTCTACTAGTGAGACAATTGAAAATGGAGATGCGTAAAGGTTCCATCATAGAAGGCATGATGATTTATCAGCGCTTTAGAAATTAGAATTAAAGGTTGGCACAAACAGAAAGATTGAACAGCAGTGGGAGGAGAAATAATAGTGGGAGAGAATTATTTTGGATATTTAGAAGATAATATATTTTTAATTTAAATTTAAATGGTGCTAATAACTGTTATTTAATTTCATTGGAAAATTAATGATATTTTACTAATTTTTTATTTTGTGATGGCATTTGACTAATTTTTCAACATTGAAATTCCAATAAAAAATTTCCCATTTAGATATGATATAAGTTTGATGTATGTCTTTGGAAAATGGATAATGAAATTAATTAGCATTAAATAGCATGAATTCCTAGTTGACCGAAAAGAAGAGGATGGTATAGAATGTCACTAGAAATATTTTTTTTATTCTATTATATATTTCATTATATTTCGTGGTGGAGAATGATTGAGAAATAGATTGCCTATTTTGCTTTTCTCTCATTTCTAAATTGTTATCAGGCTTAAGGATAATTTAGAAATATTAAACACTAACATCAGATCTGAACCTCGTGCAATATAAAGAGGTTGATTTTTGCATAAATTGCTCTAGCATCTCTTTCTTCCCCTCTAGCTCAATTGACTACTTTTTTGGGGGTGGAATCTATGGCATCAACCAATAGGCTTTCTAATTTTTCTTCTCTAACCGAATGTGGGAGATTGTCATTGATTTACCAGAAGCAGAGTGATAAGCGAAGACCGGGCCCGAAGCGAAAAACTAATTCTAGGTTCTTCTCTCCATCGGAACAATACGTAGAGACGAATCAGAATCGAACCAGTGAAGGACGTACCAAGAGATTTGAGATAAAGCCGTAAAGCACCTCATTCTTTACGTTTCTTTCGAGTCACTTTCAGGATAGAAGGGTTGCATTTATCTCCAAACCTCCCCAAAAACGGGTAAAATAAAAAAAAAAATTGGTAGAAAAAACCCGCTTGCAAATTTATTCAAAATATCAATGAATATCTAAGATTCTAGGTGGATTTCTATTTTAAAAGTGCATAACCGCATGAATAAGCTTAATTCAACTTGAGGCGTAGATGATTTTGATCTCCTTTATTGGACGACATCCCTTCAATTTGATACCAAGGCAAAGGCCAACTTGATCCTCTTCCCCAGAGATCGATCTTGACTTTCCCCACAACCTCATCTTCTTCTGATGTACAAGGCAAGGATAGGCTGTCATGATCCAAACAGAGCTCAGAAATCGCACTACTCAACTCCTCGATGGCGCTTTAAGACAAGCGTATTGCGTCGGGTTTAATTCCAGGCCTTGACTCGATAGGCTTATTAAATCTTGTGGTTTCAGCAGTAAGCCTGTAAGAATTACTGTTTCCAAAAGATGAAATCAGCGTTTCTAAAGACCGTAATGTCTAAAAGAAGAAAGCCAGTATAATCTGGCGAGCACGAGTTTGGTTAACCATCTCAAATAAAAGGCGAAAATCCTTCTCTGGTGTTCAACCATTTTCAAAAGAAATTATTCATATTCTACATCTTTTGTATTCAATCTTTTATTATAAATAACTACAAGAAAATGTCAAAGTAAAAATACAATTTTAAACTTTTCTTACTACATAGTATAGAGGGAAAATTGGGTGTATACCCATAGGGGTGAGCAACGTGTCAAACAGACACGATATTACCCATTTCCGTTTTCGTGCCGTTTAACTTTACGCTGAGAATTTTGTTTCCGTTTTCGTATCGTTTACAAAACGATATAGATATTTGGTTTCGTTTTTGTGCCGTTAATTAAAATGGCAATACGTTAAAAAAACGTGTTTCGTTAAACATCGTTGAACATTTGAATTATGAGAGAAATAAGGTCTTAAATGGGCCCCACGATAATGAGCCTTGACTCTATGGAGAGAGAGACAGTACAGGTGGACAGGTGGTGACTCATGATGCGCCATGCGAGAGGGACTGGAGTCCTCTGGTCAGGGAAAAAACGGGTGTTCTCTGGTCCTGATTTTTTTGAACCGTTCGATCGAGATCCGACGGTAGGAATTTTCTCAAAAGTTGCAAACTGCACAGGAATTTCCTCAAAAGTTGCAAACCGCACAGTAAATCGCATCATTTCCTGCCGTCGGATCTCGATCGAACGGTTCAAAAAAACCCGGACCAGAGAACACCCGTTTTTTCCCTGACCAGAGGATTCCATTCTATGCGAGAGAGGTGAAAAGTCACAGGGATAAATTCAATGATGCGCAAAGTCTGATTTGGTCAGAATTTTGTCTCCTTTCCATCTTATCTCTGTCCTTTCTATCTGCTATCTAAAATAATCCTACCCTGTAGAATTCAAAACGGTTATACGAAAACGAAATAGGGTGATGCCGTATTCGTACCGTTTTATAACACGAAAAAGAAAACAATATCGTAATCGTTTCGTTTTTGAAACGGCAGAAAAAAGTGACTTCGTATCCGTTCCGTTTTTCAAAAACGGAAACGACGCACGTGAAATTTCGTCGTTTGCTCAGGTCTATATACCCATCAAAACCTTTCTAATTGGAAATTTACCTATTAAATCAATATTTTAAGGCTTAATTTTCTATATACCCCTAACTCTTACTCGAATCTTATTTCTCCCTCTACTCTTTAAAATTTCTTATGTATCCTCAAGTGTACAATTAGTTTTTTATTTACCCCTTTGATAATCATGTGCAATTAATTATTATTATTAACATCCATTAATAATGTAATTCTTTTTTTTTTCTAAAGATGAAAATATCCTCCTCACATTGCTCTTTTCTCGTCTCCGTCTCTTTCAAATTGACCGTGAGAAGCTCTGTATGTCTCCACTCTGAAATAGTCGGTGTATGTCTCTTATCCAGGCTGTGTCATGAAGCTTCATATGCCTTCTTTTCAAACTTATTTTTCTTTATGTTTAATTTTTTTATTTGGTCTAATTCCTAGTGCTGGTCAATTGGAGCACTACACATTCTAATTAGATGAGCAGCTGATAGGAACTTAGTTGGCCACAATACTGACAACATCGTGCTATTTCTTCCATTAAAGATGGGATTAATCGTTCATAAATCATAATTGTACTTGTGTTATTACCATTAGTCATTTCATTAATGGAGTATCTTTTTTTTTCTCTATGAACGAACACCTAATGATGTCTCCATTTTGGTACAATGCTGGTACATGTACTAAAATGTGCTGCTGGTAAGCTTGATTGGTGTACGTTAGTAGTTTATCTTTTGATTGATAAAAAATACAATGTTAGGCCATAAATCTCATTTGCAAATAGTGCCCCTGCTAACCTACAATGCTTCTCTTACTTGAGAATCATATGTAATATGGTTCTTTTGACGGAATCTTTTTTTACAAATTACAGTAATTATTTGTTATTACCAGTTGTGTTCTTATAAATTTAACTGGATGTTCGACTAAAAAGAAAATTGAAATGTAGTTCGAATGATGATTAATTATTTGGCACAAGAGCAACGTGAAGATGAGGGTATCTTTGTCTTTAAAAAAAGAATAACAAAATTAATGGATGATAATAATAATTAATTGAACAGTATTAACATAGGGGTAAATAAGAAACTGATTGTTTACTTGAGCGATAAATAAGAAATTTCAAAGAGCAAAGGGAGAAATAAGAATTTTTTTTATCAAAGAAAAATAAGAAATTGAGTAAGAGTTAAAAGGAGTATATAAAAATTAAGCCTATTTTTAATATTGGATATATACCCATTCAAACTCTAATTGGAAATTCCGCCATCTTTACTCGATATACACAGAAAACTTCAGAAAATTGTGTTTACTATTTAGGTCCCTGTATACTTTAGATTTACAGAAAACAGTCAAATTGTTATAGTACAATTGCTGAACAACAGTAATCCTACATATCACTGGAATATCCATCATCAAGTCTGGGATATCCAGTATCAAGTCTTGTACGGTGGTACCACATACATGATAGAAGCCATAAAAATTACAAGGTTAAAGCTGTCATCCCAAAAACGAATTAGGAACTCTAGTTAAGAGGTGCAAGAGTTCAAAATATTTGCTAATCAATATCATGTTAGTTAATTATGTTTAATTTAATGGATATATTTTATTGTGACTAGTCTTATGTGGCTATCTAGTTCCATTAACTAATTGATGGATAAGCTATCGAGGATGAGTTCGTACACGACCAATGCTGGTACATTCAATATATGAGGTTTTCGGTGCTACATTTGCTGAGTAATTACAAAAGTCGAATCCTTTGATCCACCAACGGAAACTGTTGGGTCGCCCAGCTGCTCCCTGATTTTTAGCAGCACAATTTCATCATCTTTGGTAGATAACACAGTGCTGATGCAAGAGGAGGAGGAACTACAAGAAAACAACAAACATGTATTCATGGTCTTTCTGTTTTCTGAATTTTTTAATGGATGTTGTTTTAGAACGCTATGAATTAGACTTAACAGTAGAGTTGATGTCAGTGTTATTCTCAACGAATGCTGTATGATGTACGAACAAAGAAGTGAAGTGGTTTTGTTTTTGTTTCTTCTTTGATTTTGAAGGATTTGTAGGTCGATATTCACATTATCATGTCCCACTGAAACTATAATTTCTAATTTAGGCTTCACGTACGTTGAATTAATTTAGAGGCGAATATAATACATTTTGTCTTGACAAATTTAGATTATTTGGATCCTTTTATTGTGTAAATTAATGATAATTCTGTTATGCGTTTGCCATATATATATACCGTAAGATATATATATCACCGGGTCACTCTTCATATATATAATCTAAAATGATCAATGAAACGTGTAAACTGAGGGAAAAACAGGTAAACTATTTGGTAGATCCAAGAAGCACAAAGTTCTATGAATGTTTAAGAGAGCAACTTTAATGTCAACTTTAAACGGAAAAATAAAAATAAAAAAAGGGTCATAGTTATACAGAAGGCCTTCAAACCACGTTCCTTAATCTTGTCAAGTGTCAACTTGCAAGAGTGATATAAATATTGCCAAATGTAATTGAATCACTGTCAACAGTAGTTCAACACCAATCCTATCCTACATATATTTTATATTTCTCTACTTTGTTAGATAATTAATTTCTTGATATATAGACATATTATAAGGGCTGGTAAACAAATTTTTAGTATAATTGCAGTTGCAGTTCTATGAATATGGTGGTCAGAAAAAAATGATTGTTGTTTCAATAATAAAGCCTTTCTCATCTGTTTCTAATGTGTGTGTGAAAATTAATTAAACATATTTTATTTTACTGGTCAGGAGCAATGAAGGGAACTTTGAAGAATGCATCAGTGGTGAGAGAATGTCACTGATGCCGCCAGTATCCGCTAGAGGTGTGTTGTTTAAAAATAGAATTCAGAGGTATAGAGACTGGTACGCGAGAGTCTCAATCGATATGAGCATTTGAAACATTGGGTGTATACTTTGTTTTTTAAAATGAAATGATGGGCATTCTCCACTTAGTTCATAAAAAAGGTTTATGAAGGCCTTAAAGCCACGATAATTCTAATCAATGGCAGAGCCACGTTGAGCCAAAGGGGATCAGATCAGTTAAACCCCAGGAAAAAAGTAATTTCAAATTGTTGTTGGATGTATAATTAATTTTTTTTTTGATGGAAAAAAGGGGATCTGAGTCCCCCAGTTTCATTAAAATACTCCCGAAGAGGTGAAGTATTTACATTGTTTATTAATTTGAAAGAAAGAAACGAAAAAAACTGAAAGAAACCAAAAAAAAAAAAAAAAAAAAACATTGTGTTCATGTTCCAGTGGTTACAAGGTGTTCATGATCTCTCTCTATGACTTCTGCCAATTTGCCAGGCATTTGCTAATGCTGGTACCATAAGTGTCGTAGCTGCCAAACCTCTCTGGTAAGCTGCACAATGTCCCTACTGATGTCTTGAAATATTCGTCTACAACGCTCTTTCCAGAGTACAAAGTTTGTGATTACCTCAAAATGTACCTCTGCTTGGTCCCGTCCATTCGTCTTGTGCTTGAGCAGGTCATGGGAATTGCTGGAGTTATATAAGGAAAAGGAACCGTCATTTGGCCTACCGCTGCATATGGAGGCTGTTACATATTGCCTTAGCTCAATTGCAAGACTGCAGTGCTGAAAAATGTGCTGCATGGTTTCTTCATGTTGACGACACATGATACACATATTCGTCAATGCCCAACCTCTTTTGTTTAAATTGTCTATTGTCGTGATTCGGTTATTGAGCATGAGCCATATGAAGATTTGAACTCTCAGTGGCGACTTAATCGACCAGCAGTATGTAGTTTGTGAAGCTGGGGAAGGAGTGCATGCTAAAAAATTGTAAACTTCCTTTGTCGTGTATTTTGTGCCTCTGATCCAGCGACATTGTCCGTCTTCCTGTCGAGTTATGCAAGCTTCAAAATGATCACTTAGCTTATTTAAATTCCTCCAGAAGATATTCGAGTGAGGGAGAGTCCACAGTTCATTTTCCTCTGTTGTTAAACCCGTCCTCCACCAAGGTGTGTCTTCGAATTTCCATCTCCACATCCATTTGAGGAGCAGACTTATATTTGCTAATTTGATGTCTCTTATGCCCAATCCCCCATGGGATCTCGATTTGGTTGCCAATGACCAACTTACCATGTAAAGGTTTCTTTTCTGTT
>CAXKVX010001690.1:0-20073 GCA_964058865.1 Eleocharis quinqueflora | reverse complement strand
AACAACATGGAGCTCTCCCTCAATTCATGCATGTTTTTAATTCATTTAATATTTTTTACAATAAAGCTCCTCTTAAGCTCATAGCTCCCCCTCAAGTGAATATATTTTCATCGATCAAGCACATATACAAATGAAGAAAGAACAATGACAATATTAAAAAGAAAATATAGATAATCAAGCAAAACAAATAAGACAAGTAGTCATATGACTAATACAATGTCATGAGTTTTAAAACACAATAATCTTACATAATAATCTTTCATAACAATTTTTAAAAGTAGCATAGCAACCATAACACACAAAACGACCAAATAAACTAAAATAAAGAAAATATAAGCACACGAAGTAGATGAATCTATGACTCCATGTCGCTACCATCTCCACCGTCCTCTTCATCGTCGTTGCCATCATCCTCTTCTTCATCACGTTGGCTCGGACTCGATGCTGTATTCGGATCATCCTCATCCTCCGGCCCAAAGCATGCGATATAGCGAGACTTGAGAGCCAAATTATCATTATAGAGCGAGTTAAATTGCCCACTAGCCCAATGAGTGAATCCACGGTGAGTTCCCTCAATACGATCAAAACGGGCATTAAGTTGGCTTTGAGTTTCTTCAATGCGATCGCATTTGGTGTTTAGGTTTCTCGATGCGGCAAGAACGGCTTGTTAACATTCATTGGAGTATTGAGATTGAGATTAGGAAGAGGAGGCGTCGTGAGGATTTTGTGGTGGCTGATGTGCGGGTTCTTCGGGTGGTGCATCAGGGTTGGTGTATTAATTAGGCGCAATATTAGGATGTGCAATCCACTTGTTTATGTGATTGAGTTTTGTCTCATACAAATTTCCCCCGATACTTGCATCACGAAAGCTACCTTGATATCATCCGACCAAGACCCAACCGAGTGAATCAAGATTATCCGATAGGTTAATTGGTTAAATAAACTCCGGGTTTCTACCAAGGTTTATGTCATTTGCTTTGAGAATTTTGTGAACGAGATTTCCATAGGATATAATGCGTTGGTTATCCGTGTAACATGTGATCATGTGGGAGATGATAACAAACAGGATATTGAACATTCGTTCGGTACCCCCCCCAATGAGATGTCGAAGATAAAACACACAATTTTATTCCACATTGGTTTTAACCCCCCCCCCCCCTGGTGTGAGTATATTATTTAGAAAGACAAATGTGAGGCGATGAAGGGATGGTAATGAGGTGGAGTAGAAATGGTGTTTTTCCTCGGAGTTTGGAGGACGAAATGGAACAACCAAATAATTCAGATAGGCATAGTGACTTGGTTCTAGTTCTTTTGGCCAAACACGGTAAGAGATCATTTCCGCTAAAGTAGTCTTGCATTGCCTTTTTCCAAAGCTCAAAATTTTCATTTCGTAAGAGTTTGGGGGGCTCAATCATACTTATGTCAAGACTCATGTTGGTCAATTTTGACTAGGTATGAACCTTTTGCTCTGATCTCAATTTTAGAATTAGGGTTGGAGCTTAAAGCGCAAGACTAAGATCGATTCAATAGGCGGAAGCGTTTTCAATCAACAATTTCAAACTAAAAGCTTTTAGATGTCCTTAATCACCTAGCCAAGTAATAGAGCAAGCAATTTCAAAAAGTAATTGAGCAAATCACAATTTAACAAAGAGCAAAGTAATAAAGAAAGAGAGAGTGAAGAGAGAGCAATCAAGAACAAGAGAATACGCTATGTAACGTGGTTCGGCCTATCAATCAACTTAGGCCTACGTCCACGGGTCTCCCGAAACTAAATATTCCTTTCAGGCCGATTTCACTATAAAATAAGCATTCTTTACAAAGTGCGAAGCATATCTTTGACTTCTTCTACACAAGCAAGTCAATCTTCTTCTCCTAAACCAACATATGGGGAAACACCACACTACACGGTAAAAAGGTTCGATTGACAACACAATCAAGGACATGAATGCACCACTTGACAATACAAATGTGATGCACCAAAGCCTAAAAACTAGCTAAGGGTTTGTTCTTGAATAGACAATAAGAGAATAGTAGCTATCCTAATGCTCTTTAGGTTAGGTAGCTGGAGGAGACTTGAATTAGGCTCTTTGTTGTGCTCAATTTGATGTTTGGAAGCTTGTAGGAATGATTTGATGGTCTGCTAGTTCATTTCTGCATCATTTATATAGGCTGAGCACTTCTTGGGATTTTGGAGCCTTTAAAAATCTTCCTGGCGTTACAGCATCTCCATAGCACCTTGGGTAAGGCGTTATAATGCCTTGGGTAAGGCGTTATAATGCCTTGGGTAAGGCGTTATTACGCCTTGGACTTCTTTCATATTTGCCCCTGTGCAGCTGTCTTGTGGGCCAACTCTTCAAGAACCCATTATAATGCTTTGGGCACTCGTTATAACGGGTGATGACTCGTTATGACGCTTTTCTCAAGTGTTACAGTAACGCTGGCTTCGGGAATCTCCAAGCTACTGCTGCTTCTTTCTCCTCCTGAGGCGTTATGAGTTATGACGCCTTGGGCACCCGTTATGACGGGTTGGTGACTCATTATAACGAGTCCTGAAGCGTTATGGTAATGTTGTGCTTTGTTTTGCACATTGAAGCCTTCTCTTAATGACTTGAGCATGTCTTGACTTGTCCAGTGCATGTTTGAGCATGTTTGACATCAATATATATCTGTTTTAACCTACATCTTCACCAAAACTCATGTGCAAGGTTAATATTTTATTTGTTTTGCAAATTGTCAAATAAGATATGAGTTTAATCCAACAATATATAGAACAAGGAACAAGGAACCCATTACAGAACCTATCGTAAGGGGTTGGAGAACTTCCAGTTTTGCCCTTCTCTGCTTGGTTCACTGACTTCTGCTCTCTTCTGAGCAGAAACCCATTGTGACGGGTTGGGAACCCGTTATGACAGATTAGGAACCCATTGTGATGGGTTGATGATGTGTTATGGCAACGCAAGCCTCTGGAAAAATCCTACGCCTTCAGAACTTCTCCTCTTCAATCTCTTCAATCTGTCACAACGGATTGGGAATTCGTTGTGACGGATGGGCAACCCGTTATGATGGATAGGGAACTTGTTGTAACGGGTTATCCATGCGTTATGGTAACTCATGGCTTTGGAAACGCCATGTTTGTGCCATAGTGACTTGATCTTGATATTATTGTGATCGTCATGACTAGTACATACATGATTGAGCTTATGCATCAACTTATTGGACATGTATAAACCTGCAACTCACCAAAACTCAATTTTGCTAGGTTAGTACTATTTTGTTTTGCAAATTGTTAAACAAGAGATTAGTTTAATCCAACAAACTCCCCCTTTTGGCAATTTATAAAATCATGTGTATGTGCATATAATTCTTATGCACAACACCACATTTCTCCCCTTTTTTGTAAAATACGGCAAAATGCTCAATGCAAATACTCTCCCTAAATTTTAGCATATATTTATAACAAGTCAAGATATAAATTGTTCCCCTATAATCATATAAGTTTTACAATTTTTAGCACAAGTTTCAATTTCAATTTACTTTTGCAATGTCAAGAATGGTTAGGAGAATAATCAAGAAATATAAACAAAAGGCATGTCATAAAAGATGCAAGCACACATATCAATATCCAAAGCAAATGCATACAAACTACAACATGAGCACATAATACAAATCAAGTCTTAACGGAGCATAACAAATTAGACATTACAAAAATTCTAAAAATCAAAAGATGTTGTGCTCTCACTCTCATGACCTACATATTATCACCCTCATGTAAGGGATCCCGATCTCTCAATCCAAGATGCACGATATTGCTCTTGAAAAGCACCGGTCTCATCCAACCTTTCATCAACTCCTCTATAATATCCATCTTGTGCAACGTAAGATCATGTAACTGATTAGAAAGTTATTGCATACTCTCCAATGTGAATCTTGTAGGTCTAGGAGGTATTGGCTTGTTATTGTGGTTGTGGTTGTGGTTGAGGTTGAGGTTGAGGTTCGAGAGCCACATACTCAATTTGTTCTGATCTTGGAGGACTAGGTGGATGATGAGATGAACTTGCTTCTTTCCCCTTTCTTCTTTCAAGTACTTGATTGTCCCTTGGTATATCATGTACGTCATCCGGATTACTCCATTGGTTTGGTTGTGCATTGAATGCCAAAATTCATTGATTTATTTTAAACTTTTTGCTTGGCTCCAAAAAACATTCTTCTTTGACCCATCTAATTGAATCTAGTAACCCAACAAGGTTGTCGCGTTTAAAGGTCGGTTGAGTATTTCTTGGAATTCTTAGGCCAGTTTGGGTAATGATTTGGGTCAAGAGATAAGGATAAGGTAAGGATTTATTTGTAGTTGTTAAGGTGAATCTCATATGGTTCAAGATAATGTATGAGATTTAAACAATCTTATCGAAACAAATCAAATGCCTATGCAAGTACATGACATTCATTTCTAAATTCGTCTTGATTTTGCTCTTACGGGTTAAGATATTGTTGATGAAAAGAAATCCCAAACGATATATGGTCGAAAGATGAGTAATAGTAAGATTTTCTTGTGGATTGTGTGCCTCAAGCCAACTCTTATAATCATAGTGATCGGCATTGGTTGGTCAAACTTTGAATGGATATACTTCTTCTCTAACATTAGAAATACTGACGACTTCACATATGGTATCTATGGTTATGGATATTTCTTGGCTACAAATATATGTAGTAACACTCCATGCTTGACTTGTAGGTTTCGTATTGGCATATATAAACCAGATTGGCAACTCTTGGTACATAATAAGGTCATGCTCTATGATTTGTGCCATTGCAAAAATTCAATATAATCTTGAATAATTATTCAAGATTGACCGGTCAATTTGTTCTCATCATTGGTTTTGAAATAATAAGGTTTTGAGATCTTACGATTTTCATATTTGTTCTGAAAAGTGTTGAAGTCCTTGGGGTTTAGAATAAAAGTCGGTTTGAGAATGAGATCTTCATGGGATTTTGCCTTCCAATCGAACTTGAAGGTTCTCCTTGAGATGTCCCTTGATTCTTTTTCCTAGGCCATAGTGACCTTTCACATATTTGTTGTCCAGAACCTTTACCTTCTTCAATTTGAACCCTTCCCGAATAGGATTAGTTCTCTTCTTGGCTACTAACTTGTGAGATTTTGGGAGACTTGGTGTCATAAGGAAGACTAAAGCAATGATTGTTGAGAAAATCATCTTAGATTGAAAGAGAAAGAATAATTGGTTGGAATTGGGTTTTCTAGGGTGTGAGTTCTCTGAATAACTGCTGGTAAGAAATTTTTCGTTTCTAGGGTTGAAGTGATGAGGTTTGGAGAAGAAAAAAGAGTTCAAAATAGTAGTTTGTACCTTTCTGTTACAGCAACCCATTGCAACGGGTTGTCCATCCATTAAAATGGATTCCCAACCGTTATAACGAGTCTCTTTCCTCTCTGATATAACACTGCCAACATTTAAACCTCCAACTGCTAGTTTTTTATGTTCTAACTCATTATAACGGGTTACCAGTTGTTATACCATGTTCCTGACCCGTTGTAACGGATTCCATAACGCAAGTACCAAATTTTGTATTTAATTGTGAATTATTTTTTTAAGAAAAGTGAATTAATTTTGTTGCTATGCTCCAAATTTGGTCTTTGATTTTTATAAGACTCAGTTCAGCTGTCATATGGTGTTTGAACTCATGCAAATACTCAGAATGAGTTATGATTTGGATAAAAAGATCAACTAAGATTCACAAAACATGTGATTTAATCAAATGGACATTAAACCATATATTTTGCTACATGACTTCCCCTCAACATAATATTAAAAAATGAAATCAAATTGAGGGAGTCTAGTAACTCTTTAGACAATTGATTTAGTTCTACTTGTGCTAGGAACATCAAATGGAACTACAGTCATACCATTTTTAATACGACAAAATCGATCTTGATGTCCAAAATTCAAACAAGATGAATAAAATAGAGTCTTGGAGTTAATATTGCTATGATCATAGTCATTCTTATTAATTGATCTCCAATAACTCACCCTTAATCTATACTTATCATGAAAATTTCTTATGTAGTACTAGGATGATAGTTTGATTGGTAGACATTATTGTATATCTTTCTTTCAAAATTGCTACTAAAACTCTTATGATCATTTAGCACATTTCTAGAGTTATGTCTTAGTTGAAAAGCACCATTAAACTTTTTTCTTTGAAAATTGTTGCCAAGTTTCTTATTATCATATAGCACGTGGAATCTACCATACTTATCCTTAACATAAAAATTTGGTGGTTGAGCTCTATGTTGGTTGGTAATCCTATAATCATTTCTAACTCTAGGTTTGTTTACCACCTTTTTAGAATTAGGTTTAGTGAACTTGATTTTCTTAGTGTATCTCTTGTTATACATATATGCATGATTGTTAGCTTGAATAGGCTTGACATTTGGCTTAGGTTGTTTTCAATTTTAGAAGATTGTTTCTTTACAAATTCAAGACCAGTTTTCTTGTGTGGATCTTGACCAATATATATCTTATCATAGTCAATTTTAGTGACATGGTTTGAAGATTTAACAAATTTACAAGCTCAAGAATGTGCTTTTTTTAATTATTTTTCTTTATCTAAATTGACTTTGGTCTCAAGGTCTTTTACCCTAATTCTAGCAATTCAATCATAGACCTAAGATCATTAATCATAGCATCTTTAACATCCATAGACTTTTTGGATTCATCAAGTAATTTCTTAAGCTTGGCACATTATAAGACGCATCATCACTAGACTCATCATGATATTTAGAGAGATCAATTTCTATCGTTTTAACTCAACTAGGAGCCTCCATTCTTGAGCACTTGTAGTCTTTGCATTTGGTTGAGCTATCTTCTCTTGTGCATAAGCATCTACTCTTGCAAAATTCAAAGGCTTCTCAATCATCTTGAAAGTGTCTATCCTTGGGATGCATGTTGGGATTTCAAGTCTCCTTGAGGCTTCTTCTTTTTCTTTAGCATAGTCATCTTTAGCTTAAGCCAATCACTTTATAAATGAATCTTTTATGGATCCGTCATGCCTTGCTTCTTTATGACTTCAAGAGATATCTCCATGCAAGTCCTTGATTTCTTTTCGATGAGGGACTAGCTTATTCTCTACTTCACCTCCCAGAGGTTAATTTTTTCTTCTTCATCTTCACTCTCTTCGGATTCACTTAACCAAGTAGCTTGCATTGCTTTCTTATGAGTTCTCTTGAAACGTCATTCTTATGGTCTTCTCTTTCGAGGAAATATGACATCAGAAATTTTGAATGTTATGTCCTTCTTTGTTGCCTTGAACTATTCTCTCCTCATTCACCTTTCTTTCAAAATCTATACTTCCTTTGACGAATTTGGTAAGAAGGTATTTGTCCTTGGAGAGTACTTGATAGAGGTTTTGGTAGACAACTTAGCTTGATTCGAACTTGTAGGGAATGTTGTATGAAGATTGTGTGGATAAGGCCAAGGATTTGGTTGAGGTTGAGCACTCCACTTTCTTGTGATTCTCTTCATGTGAGCATAGTTGTGCATACACCTCCTCGGGTTGATAAGTAAGGCGTTTTAGCTTGTAGGGCTTCAATTGAGCTCACGACGCCATCCCATCTGAATTTCTTTGACACCATCCTTAGAAGTTTTCCTACAAATCTTCATCACTAATATTAGAACCAACATCTACAAATTCATTTCTAATTTATGATAAAGACTTTCAAAATACTCGTTATCTTCAAATTTCATGTTTTCTAATTTTGTTGCTAAACCAACTTTTCGAGTCTTTTTCATGTGTTCATTACCCTCATATCTAAGTACTAAGGCATTCTAAATTTCTTTGGTATTTGTAGAGTGAGTAAGAGATAGTGCAATAGTCTCATGAATTGAGCTTAGTATTCATGACATTATCATTTGAATATTTGAGGTCTTTTAACTCTTTGGTCAATGTAACACCATCAATTTCATATTTGGGTGTCTAACTATTCTCTATAACTTTCCAAAGCTCAAGTAGAATAAAGTAGTTTATCATATATCTCTTTCAAAAACAACCTACACCAAAGATTGGTGGTTCTTTCACAAACTTCAATTGTGCAATTTTTCATAAGACAAGGTTAAGATTTATCCACATTTGGACAATTAACTAGGTATGAACATTTGGACTCTGATACCAATTGTTAGAATGAGTCCTAAGATCAAGTGCTAGTGCGGAAGCATTTTTAACAATTATAATTCAAACTTTTGGACCTTAATCACTTAGCTAAAATCACAAGCAAGCAAGTACTAAGAATAACTGAGCAAGATAACAAAGTGCAAGTATAGTACGGAGAGAGAGTAAAGAGCAAGAGAACACAAGAACACGCGATGTAACGTGGTTCTCGAAACCAAAACATCCAAAACATCATTCCTGGACCGAATTCACTAAACAATAATTATTTTTATAATTGCAGAATCTATCTTTGGTTTCTTCTCACATAAGAAAACCAATCTTAGATTCCTAAACCTATGCAAGGGGCTACACTGCTCTACAAGATAAACGTGTCCGATTTACAACACAATCAAGGACAAAGATGCATTACTTGACAACACAATATAGTACACCAAAAAGGCTAAAAAAGCTAGCTAACAAGTGTTCTATGATCGATAATTAGATAATTGTAGCTATCCTAATTCTCTCAAGTTTAGGTAGTTGTAGGAGAAGGCTTTAATATGATGCTTAATTGAGTACTTGAAAACTTGGGGATGGCTTAATTGATCTTCCTGGTTCATATCTCCAAGGTATATATAGGCTGAGAACTTCTTGAAGTCTTGCAATCATGAAATTCCTTTCTTGTGTTACAGAAGAAGGAATACGTTATAAAACCCATTATAGAACTCGTTGTAATGGGTTGGAGAACATCCAGTTTTGCCCTTCTCTGCTTGGTTCACTAACTTCTGGACCCTTCTGAGCAAGAATCTGTTGTGAAGGATTGGGAACACGTTATGACAGGTTAGGGACTCGTTGTGACGGGTTGATGATGTGTTATGGCAACACAAGACTCTGGAAAATCTTCTATCTTCAGCACTTCTCCTCTTCAATCCGTTACAACGGATTGGGGACCCGTTGTGACGGGTGGGCAACTCGTTATGACGGGTAGGAAACCCATTCTGACGGGTTGTCCATGTGTTATGGTAACCTATTCTTGATATTGTTGTGATCGTCATGACTTGTACATGCATGATTGAGCCTATGCTTCAACTTATTATATCTGTATAAAACATGCAACTCAGCAAAACTCAATTGTGCAAAGTTAGTACTGTTTTGTTTTGCAAATTGTCAAACAAAAGACGAGTTTAATCCAACAAATATCACTTGAGTCCAATTGGAAAATTCGCCATGTAACCTCTGGTGGTGACACTCGACGTGCATCTTGAAACATCTTGATCTCATCAATAGACCGACTCTCTTTAGAATTTCCAACATGAACTTATGTACAATCATGACCCTTATATACGCATTTGTACATATACTTGATAGATTTGATATTCAAGTAGATCTCAACATTGATGTGACAATTATAACGCATTAGAGATGTGAATTGTAAGGAGCCACTCATTGATTGTGCATGTCACATCTCCGGACATGAACTTTACGATCATTGTCTCTTCTTTGATACCAAGGATATGAGTCATTTTCTTGAACAATTGCCTCAATGAATTGTCTAGGATACCTTAAGTCCTTAACCTACACACGCCATTTTTCATTCATGAGAAAGATGTTATCAAATCCACATGGTTCATGCATCATGTGTTTTACAATCATCTTGTGCAACTTAGGATACTTTTTTTGATCTAATATTTCGACGCACACAAATTTTTCGTTACTGGTCCGGATTTGTAATTTTATGACCATCATTTAGGATTATGAGAAAATGTGTATGTAGTAATCCTCGCTTTTGAAATTCAATGACATACTCGTGAGCAACGACCTCTCCAAAAAAGTTATTTAATGATAAAATTCTTAAGATCCTCAACTTTTTCTCGAAATACACAGTTGTTAGGTCAGGGCAGTATTGTGTCGTTTGTCCTGAAAATAGCTCACGAAATATTTCACCTCATTCTGAATTACACGTCATGGTCAGAAAGATATCTAGCTTCTTGAATCTTTGAAACAATGTCATAGAATCTAAGTACCTTCTTTGCATGTCTCTATGTCCACCTATGAATGAAGTAGGCTTTTAATAACGGGGCGGGTCGGGTATCCGTGGATCCGACCCGTCCGGATCCACGGATCCACGGATACGACGGGGTGGGTCTGCACGGGTCCGAACTCAAAACCTCCAATCCGACCCGTGATAAACCCGGGCAGGTAGGATTCGGGCATGGGTCGGGTCGGATCCGTCCAATTTTTTGAACTTTTTGCGAAATTTTTTGAATTTTTTTTGAATTTTTTAATTTAAAACTACACATTTTTTAATATATATATATATATATATATTTCGATTTTTCTGAATTTTTTTGGATTTTTTTGTATTTTTTTGAGTTTTTTGGAATTTTTGCACGGATCCACGAGTTGGGTCCACGAGCGGGTCTTGGGACGGGTCAGGCACGGGTTTAAACGGGTTTGGGGGATTTGGGACCAACCCGACCCGTGATAGATCCGTGGATCCGGGATCCGCAGATCCGGATGGATCCGGGCACGAGCACGGATCGGACACGGATCGAACACGGACGGATCCACGGGCGGATAGACCCTCCCAATTTTTTTTAAAAGTCTAGAATGAAGTCGATAGCACAATTTATTTGCCGATGACCCAACAAGCTCACACTTCCCTGCTGCTACATTATCAACAATCTCTTGATACAGGTCAGCACGTATCTTTTTCTGATCCAAAAGAAGGTAATCTAAACAACATGACTCTATTTTAATGTACATGTCATTCATAAACTGTTGAAATAATATACTTGTCAGAAGAATCAAGCATCTTTCTTCTTGTATTAGTAATCGTATTCGTACACAACAACGGAAAAAAATAATATACACGAAAAAGCTACTGCATGTTAACTAGTGCAACCGTCATGCAATAAGAAGGAGAATAAATATTAATTGCTAAACTTTAATTAAAAAATTAATATAATAACATTATATTGGTAAATATCTTTTTTAGTGTAGTGGTAGCAGTGATATAAATATTGATAAATAACAATATAGACACAAAGAACATTGTAGTGTAGTGATTGGAGATTGGTAGAATAACTGTGGGAGACCCCAGTTCGAATCCTGCATGTAACAATAATTTTGCAACAAATAAGGTTTTGAAGAGATCTTTTGTAGCGTCGGCTGTGAATCGTGTGTGTGTTGAAGCTCATAATTGGAAAAGAGTTTAATGCAAACTTGATAGAAATTTAATCCAACGATTGAGAAATTATTCGCCCAAAATACCTTTAAATCAAAATCCTTACATTATACAGACATTAAGCTCCTTAATAGAAAGAAGAAATTTGTAGTTTGAAGCAATAGTACTCTCTTATCGATATTTTTTTCCTTGAACCGAAGCCTTAAAAGATCATGTTATTAGTAAAAAGGACCGAACAAAAAGTTTTATTTTTATAAATAGTTACGACATGTACTCACCTTCTTCACCATCAATGTCTTTCTTCCAAAATGAAAGTCAAATCTCCTCCGACTAGATTTTGTTATGCCAACCAAATATTCAAGTTTATAGAACTAACGGCACATAAAAAATATTCATGTTTTCGTCTTGAGGTTTCGTCTATAGGAATAACGGCACAAAAAATATTCAAGTTTTTCTTAGCTAAAAATTCAACCGCAAATAGGAACCCTGTAACCCACTAGACCCGGTTTAGATCTTTTGTAACCCAAAATAATAATATGCTAAATACTGGAACTGGTGTATGTAGAAAAACAGAAAAGCCCAAGGTGTTTGGAATCCATCTCAAGGAATATTCCGTAATACGGAATAGCAATCTAATGTTCATATAATTTCGAAATTCGCACGCACAAATTTCAAAGTTGTGTAAATCATTCGATTGCTATTCCGTAATACGAAGTATTTCGTGAAATGTGAATTCAGGTGTTCGACGGCAATAGATTGATTCGGCTATAATAAGCATATAATTTATAATTTAGATAATCGCAAATCTAACACAGATGATAATATTTGTTTTCTGTAGATATGAATATAATTTAAAAAATCACAAATTTAACACAGATAAAATTTGCTTTTTTTGGAAGGACTCGAAAGAGATAATTTAAAAAATAACAAATGCTGGAGATAATGATAGCTCTTACATATCAAAAGATATATAATTTAGAATCAACTTGCAAAAGACATGTCAAATTTTTGTATTTTGTAAAACCATATATATTCATATATTCTCATCAATTCTATAAATTTGAAAATACTACGTTTTGCACCTCTTCAATTTTGAATAATATTTGAAAATACTACTTCGCTATATATAATATTATAGTGATATAGATAATGGAAAGAATAAGATATATATGACACTGACATAGTAATTTCTATACCTATATCTACAATACCTATATAAGAGAAATGCTTTGTGGTGGCAAGTCGGATGGATGGGATCGGATTAGTTTGACTGTCAACAATAGTCGGATTGTTGGTCGGTCGGGTGAGATCGGATCGGGTTTTTTGTTATTATGTGTCGACAATTTTCGGGTCATGGGTCGTTCGGTTTCGGGTTGGTGTTTTCTAGATAACGGATCAAGTAGGGCGAGGTCAGGTCGAGTTTCGAATCTAGATGCATCGACAACTTTCAGGTCTTGGATCGAATCGGACGAGATCGAGTTAGGTTCTAGTCGGGTTGAATCGACAACTTTCGAGTATTATTTTGAGTTTTAAGTTCAATCAGACAAGATCGGACTGCGTTATTGAATTGTTGACTTTCTCTAATGTTAATTTGTTAGTAAATTAGATTATAATGTAGACAATATATGATTAGATCTATTTACAAGTTGTATCAGGTCAAGTCGGGTCAGGTCGGGCTTGGATCCTTATGTGTCGCTCTATCTCGGGTTACAGGTTGTCTCGAGTCAGGTCAGACTCGAATCCTCATGTATCGCGTCATCTCGGATTACGGATCGTATCAGGTCGGGTCGGATCGCTCATTGTCATTGAATCGGATTTGACCTAATCTAACTTCATCAAATATCGAGTCATGGGTCGAATTCAAGTCAAGTTAGGTCGGACGGATTTTTCGAATCGGATCGGATTCTGCCATCTAGAAATGCTCTCCATCCAAACACATGCAGAGAGAGATTGTGAATGCTAATGTTTCAAAAGCGAGGGACGGTAGATCATCTAGGTGCCTGGCTTGCAAATCTCACCTGAAAAAGATAAGTGGGGAACTGGAAGCCATTTAGGTTAAGCTGCCTTCCCAGACATCACATCTAAATACCAAATACTGCTCATTGAATTGTCGCTAGAAGCCTAGAAGTAACCACATCAAGGCGCAGTAACTAGTCTCCTAAACAATTTAACTAGGCACGGTAAATAGTCTCTTGAACATTTTAACTGCTATGATATTTGATTTTGAACCTCAACTCATATTGAAAACTTGGCAATGAATCTTGCAGAAAAAAAATTCTTCAAGATTCACATGATAAGATCTCAATACCCAATACATTAAAAATAGCTTATTAGCTAGATTCAATATCAATAGAAAGCTAAGCCAAGGTGTTTGACATTGCAACACAAACTAAGTTTGTCATAAACACAATATTAGTACCCCTAACCACAATGCTACCTCAATATAAATCCTAGTCTATACTACAGTGATCCAATTATCCATGAATAGCATTTTCTTTGTCTAGTACAAGCATAAGCATACACCAGAAGTTAGTCCCTACATTATACTATGCTTAAGCACCTCTACTATTCTTCTGAAACTCTCCTTCTGTTGACAGAGAATTTCAGTCATTGTCGTCACCTCCATCTGCACAATACCAAAATAATGATGTCCATCAGTAAAGTAATAGTATTATTTTTCCTGTTATATGCAAATGACACCCATTGACATGAGATTTTATTTGCAGATACTGCTGGCATCTATTATTATTTCTTTTTCAGTACCATGTCTTATATATAAATAATAAGAATTAAGGAATAGTAGAAATATATCAACAATTTTTAACTCGGCAGAACCAGTAATAAACATACTTCACTACTTATAACTTGAAAAAATGTAAACCCACTATATTTCCAACAATTTCAATACTGCCTAACAGCAGCAGTGTTCTTATTTATTCTTAGCTTTGATGAGAAGTACAAGTTTAGCAAACTATACCTGACCATCATAATGTCTGTAGGTATCTGGTAACACATGCAGTATAATCCACAAAAGTGAAAGAAACAAACAAGAATTTAATATGCATTGCAAAAATAATCCTGTTAGGTCAATTGTACTAGTAAACTCTTATCCTCCATCAAAATAGAAGAAAGTGACAACAAAAATCGCCTTTCATCAGCTTTAGCTTCAATCTTACAGAGAAGTTTAGTGGCAAGTGTGCATACCTTGATCAGATTCCTTCCCCTTGTGACCATCATTATCATTACCCTCATCCCCGCCATTATCTCCACCATTATCTCCGCCATCATCTCCATCTCCATCGTCATCGTCATCATCGCCGTTGAGATCACCTTTTTCCGGATCAACATCATCATTGTCATCATCACTGTCATCATCCTCATCATCATCGTCATCTGAAGAGGATCCTATCTTTGGTGGTTTTGGAGGTGGGATGTAGCTGAATGCAGAGCTCCTCCGACGAGAACTAGTGATGACGTTGCTCATGTCAATCCCCTCCAATTCCTTCGCTCTCTCCTTCTTCCTTTTCACTTCTTTTATCTCTGCCAGTGTACATAACAGACCACAAACAATGCTATTACCCACTAGAACACAATAGTAACACAATTGTCGAAAGAAAATAGGAACAAAATACTTATAGAGAGTAGAAACAAATAACATTGTCATTTTCTTTATATCTAGACCTGCTGTACATTATATTTCAGGAAAAGTACTCCAGCAAGCCACATAAAAAGCAGAAACCAAAATAATAAGTGATGCCAATGATGATGATAGTGATTGATGTTTACTGTAGTATCACAACACACACACACACTAAATAAAAAATAAATAAATAAATAAGATATATAAACAAGCCCAAATATAGATTGAAAAGGAATAAAACCAGTACCAACCACCAAGCCTATGGAAGGTCAAGTACCAGTATCCTGAGGAGCTTACCTAATAACATCCAGAAGCCCATACTCAAGTATTACGAACTTCTGATGAACAATGAAATATGAAAATACCTTTCTCAGAAGGATTAGCAGAAAGGCCTTCCTTTTCAAGTATTTCTTCAAGCTCCTTTATCAAGAATGTCTCCCGCCTGTCCTCAGGCGCCTGTTTAGCTCTCCTATAAACTACTGGAGGAATACTGAAGCATGCAAATAAAAAACAACCAAATCAGTAATCATTGTAGTTCAATATTCTACAAAAAGAATCTCAAGAGAAGACAATTTTTAATCACCTGAGCCCACAAGATTTAATGATGGATTTCAGATGCTCCACTTTCTTCCCATACACCTGAGCCAGTTTTTCTCTCTTTTTCTGTCATGTTGGGAATATTTCAAGTCAGCTAAAAGCAAATTTTCACCCACAACTTTTTTATTTTACAAAAATTAAAAGAGATGAGTAAGAGGCTTGACTGAATTCGGGAAACTGAGAGACTCGATTGACCAATTAAAGATCACGCTGCCAGTAGCTTACTCGATGATAAAATGTGTTCTATTGGGATTCAATTCCATAAATAAGGGGATGTAAAGCTTTATCTGTTTACATGGTATTTCATTAGAAGTTAAATCAACTCTTTACAGAGGAAAGAAAAATTTACCTCGGCACCCTCTTCATCTGATGAACCAGACTCATTCTTGTGAGAAGAATTGCCCCCTTCTTTCTCTTCATCAGAGTTATCTTCCCTCTCTTTCTTTGCCACCTTTTTGCTCTTTGAAACAGTATACTTGTTTTCTACCAAATTCTTCTGATTTGCTGAGTTCTTAGTGCTCGCTGTTGCTTTTACTTTGGAAACCGCTTTTTTTCTCCTCTTTGGTTTAACCTCCTCAGAATGTTCTTCCTCTCTGCTTCCATTGTCAGATGAGTCAGATTTCTCACGGGTTCGTTTTGAACTTACATGTTTCTGTGTTTTTTCAACCTTCTTAGAAGCCTTTTTGGGCTTCTTCTGCACACCATTTTCTGATTTGTCCTCCTCAAGTGATGCCAAAACCTGAACAAGGCCAACCCAAACATAACATACAAAAAGGGTCAGCTATCATATAGGATATTTTAAGAAGTGAATGTCTTTCTTTGTCGAAGGGTTAGGAGAAAGAATAGGAAAGGCAATTTCACTATATTTCTGACCAGGAACGGGACCTATAACAAGAATTTTTTTTTATCGGGACGATAACTGAAAAGACAAATTTCCTATCCTTTCTTTCAACTTAGAAGAAACACGATCAGTTGGAGCTAGCTCAGATCCCTCAGGTAAAATAAGAACAGCACCCATATTCAAACCTCCTTTTTTACCATTAGCAAGAACTTGTTTCAAATTGCATATCATAAGGAATTCGAACAATGGCTTCAAATACAGTATCAGGAAACACAGCTTGCAGATGAGTCAATATGAAAAAGAACATTACTGAAAAAGATAAAAGAAAACAAATATATATACACCATGATTAATAGAATTTGCAGAACAGTATATGACTAACAAAAACACTAACATGTGTTCACAGAACAAAAATAAATAGATAGCAAACTTCCTATTTCAATCCAAAAATTGTGCTATTTGCAGATAACTCATGGGATGAGAAATTGTTTTCCAACACACCCGATCAATCCAAATTTTCCTATATAAACAACAGAATTCCTTGTACACTTACAAGGATGACATATATCACCTAATACTCCCTTCACTATTTGTGAGATAATCAAATTTCTGCTCCCACCCCCACCCACCGAAAAAATAATACAGCACTTCAGAACAAGAAAAACAGCCTATCTTTACTGCATTGCAGGATATTTGAGGGTTTCAAGGATTAGATATTACTTGAAAAGAACCAGCAAACTTCAGAACAAGAAAAAGAGCCTATCTTTACTGCATTGCAGGATATTTGAGGGTTTCAAGGATTAGATATTACTTGAAAAGAACCAGCAAACTTCAGAACAAGAAAAAGAGCCTATCTTTACAGCATTGCAGGATATTTGAGGGTTTCAAGGATTAGATATTACTTGAAAAGAACCAGCAATTACCTTATCTAGTTCGGCATTAACAAAAGCTTTGTGTACATCCAAAGTTTTCACAGGAATGTTGAGATCTTCCTCCAACAACCGGCGCACCTTCATAAAGGTTATAGTGCTAAAAATCCAATTAAAATAAAAAGGTCAATATATACAATTCAATAACAAAAAAAAATGCAAATGATGAATCTAGGCTTGCATAGTGATGGGCAAGAGCAGAACATTGCTTGTTTCATGTTTGACCCAATATAGCACTTGAGAGGAAATATCACAGAATAAAGTAACTCAAGATTCAAATAGCCAATATTTGGGCATATCCATAGAAACTTGATTTTTAAAGGAGAAAACTCAGATTTGCCTTGTTATCTGGAACGAGGAAGTAAGAGACTGGAATTTTCCTTCTTTCTTTATTCTACTTTATCCACTGCAATTTAGGCAGATTACAAAATTCGTTTGCTAAACAATGTGCTTCGCTGGTATATAGTTTACATGACCACATCTTTTCGTAACCGTCTTTAGCCTAAAGGAGCTGTAGATTACAATTAAATAATTGTAATCTAAACAATGTGTTTTGCTTGTATATAGTTTACATGACATCCAGCAAATGTATCAGAGATATCATCTCATCATATCGAGCAATTAAAGAATTTGGCTAAAAACCCTAAACTCTAAATTATCAATTAATAACCAACCAAAACCTTCATTCGGATAGCTTGCCTCGGTTGACCGACCTAAACCCTTACCTGGATGGTGCAATAGTGAATATAAATCAGCCAACAATGCCCTAATTTAACAGCCTAATCACAACAAAATATATTTTTTTGGATTGATTGGCTAGTGTTAGGAGCTCCATCAAACCTCTATTATTCAGAACCAAACAAGCTAAAAAAACAAACAAAATAAAAAAGTTTAAAAAATAAAAAAAAAGAAACAGAAAAAGTATGTTTGAGCTGGTGAAACAGGAATCAATCATACTCTTGATGCTGTTTGAAGAAAGATGCTCTTTCCTTGAGTGCCTCTTTGATCATGTCCTTGCTAACACCATTTCCCTCATTTATGATTTCAGTGCCTGATTCTTGTGTTTCATCAGAATTAGATGCACCGGTGTTCTTTATGTCTGATGTATTTCGAGTCTCCTCTGGTTCCTCTGTGGTTGATTTTTCAGATTTTGATTTCGAGTTTCCAGAGAGTTCTGGAGCTTTCTCACCACCATCACCACTAAGACACTGTTAATGATATCACATGCAGCAGTCAGCACAGTTCAAAACAAACAGAAAAGAGAACTTACCTGTCCCTGTTAATATAAAGTACAAATGTTATTTCCAAACCTTACACAACACACTGTAGGATCACCAACAGAATCTATGAACCAGGATTATGCTATAAGCTAACAAAGTTGGCACGGTTATGATTCTAGTTTTGCATGGAGCCTATATAAGAATCATCTGGTTTAGTTGATTTTCAATTCTATTTTATTCTATTAAAACTTTTCTGCCCACCAGACAGCTTAAAAGATTAGAGAGGTATTGTGTCTTACCACTGCACTAGATAGGGCTTGACAATCCTTTATCTCACTTAGGCACTACTTGATATTTATCTTATCACTTGTATTGGCTAACATGCCAGAGTCACAAAAGAAATGAACAATGTTAGTATGTCTAAGGCATAAACTAAAACTATTATATATCCACATACCTCTTCCAAACAACGCTTTACAATTTTCTTGTGGGCATCAAGCGACAACGGATTCATGCATAAATCCTGTTCAATTTCTCTTCTGCAACCTTCAAAGGTCAATGAACTGCATGCACAATAGTAAAATAAATCTAGATAAGCTTTAGAGAAAATAAATACGATATAATTAGCGAAGAAAATGGTGCCAAAATACAGAAAAATTATTCATTCAAATTTAAAAAAAAACAAATGCCAAAGATTATAATAGTCAAGGAGCACTGTTATAGAGTTCTGATCACCATATGGGTCACTAAAAAAACACACGGCATGTCGGTGATGCGACATCTCCTGATGTGTCCAAGTCCAACAACAACAAACTTTGGATAGGCTAGAGATGCAGCATGAGAATGGCTGAATTTTTACGTTTGCTCGCCAAGCCTATCACACCCCTCCTTTTCCTAATGTGTCCAAACAACAAACATTATTTTTTCATGCCATGATGTGCCACAAATGATGGATTGAAGACACATCATGCCTAAGTGCCAGTATGTGTATATAACACAACACAAGTAAACATGTCATGCCGTGAAGACAATGTCACATTACAACACGTCTACTTACCCTTAGATATGTATATCCAAGTTTAGTCACGGTTGGATGCATTTGTTCACATTAGATTAAAAAATACTTTTTCAACCAAGATCAATTTGATCAACATGTTTCTTCACTTATACAATTATTTTTGCAATTTGCTCAAAAGTTCATACATTTTTTTGTTGTTTTTTTCAATGGAGGGTAATAATTCAAAAACTTAAATGTGCCTAACGTGAACAAATGTTGTCAGCGGTAAAGTTGTCGCCCTGTTACCAGGAGGTCACGAGTTCGAGTTGTGAAAACAGCCTCTTGTAGAAATGCAGGGAAATGTTACGTACAAAGACCCCAAAGTGGTTCGACTCTTCCCCAGACCCGGCACAAGCGGGAGCTACGTGCATCGGGCTGCCCTTTATGTCTAGATTGTAAATTTGTATGTACATTTCTAAAAACTTCCAGAGGGCAATTGTTGTTT